>QARZ01040871.1:38662-69374 GCA_013407115.1 Glycine latifolia
CTATCATTAAACTATACTAAAAACTAGATGTGTTTGCAACACATCAACCATCTAGAAACATAATCAACAGCAAGCAAAATATATGAAAAACCATGAGAAATAGGAAATGGGCCCATAAAATCAATACCCCATACATCAAAAATCTCACAGAAGATAATGGATTGCTGAGGCATTTCATGCCTATGTGTAATGGTCCCTCCTACTCTCTGAATTGCTCACAAGTGATGGAAAAGTGATGAGCATCTCTAAACATGGTGGGCCAATAGAACCCATAGTCCAATATTCTCCTAGCGGTCTGTTGAGGACCAAAATGACCATCGGTAGGTGTGCTATGACAAAATTGAAGAATAGATCGAATCTCATGATCTGGTACACACCTACGGATCACTTGGTCACTACCAAACCTCCACAAATAAGGGTCATCCCACAAATAATATTTACCAAGGTGTTACATGTGATGAATGCAAATGGATTAAATGCTCATAAGGGAAATTATCCCTAATAGGAAAAGAGTCAACAGGTCCCTCGATCCTACTCAAATGATTAGCAACCAAGTTTTCTGCACCACTTACGTCCTTAATCTCAATATCAAACTCTTGAAGAAGAAGCAACCACGTGATCAATCTAGGTTTAGCATCAAGCTTCTTCAATAGGTACTTCAAAGCTGCATGGTCAATAAAGACAATGATATAAGAGCAACGCAAATAAGATCTGAATTTATCTAAAGCAAAAACAATAGCTCAAAGCTTCTTTTTAGTAGTGGCGTAGTTAACTTGGGTTGCATCTAAAGTGCGTGAAGCATAAGCAATGACATGGGATAGCTTATCAACTCCTTGTGACAACATAGTCCCAAACGCATAGTTAGAGACATCACACATGAGCTCAAAGGTAAGCTCCCAATCTAGTGGTTGCATTATGGGAGAGGTAGTAAGCTTCTTCGTCAACTCCTCAAATGCCTCTTTGAAAGGTTGGTCAATCACGAAGTCTACATCCTTTTGGAAAATCTTGGACAATGGCAATGCAATCTTGTTGAAATCTTGGATGAATCTTCTATAAAAACCTGCATGTCCAAGAAAAGAATGCACTTTCTACACAAAAGCGAGGTAAGGTAGAGAAGTAATAACATCAATCTTGGTCTTATTAGCCTCAATACGTCTACTAGAGATCAAATGCCCTAAGACTATACCCTCATGTACCATAAAATGACATTTCTCAAAGTTAAGAACAAGGTTAACCCCAATGCATCGGTCCAGAACTCTAAAGAGGCTATCTAAACATGCATCAAAAAATGAATCATAAACAGTGAAATCATCCATAAACACCTCCATGCAACTCTCTAATAAATCAAAAAAGATACTCTTCGTGCACCTCTGGAAGGTTCCAGGAGCGTTGCATAGGCCAAAAGGCATCCTTATGTATGCAAATGTACCAAATGGACAGGTGAATGTGGTCTTGTGTCGGTCCTCTGATGCAATATGAATCTGCATGTAACCTGAAAAACCATCAAGAAAGCAATAATGTGATTTACCTGCCAACCTCTTCAGAACCTGGTCAATGAATGAGAGAGGGAAATGGTCAATGCAAACTCTCCAACTGTTGGCTACTTTAGCCGAAATCAACTCATTATCTTGGTTTCTCACAACAGTGATGCCTGACTTATTAGGGACCACTTGGATAGGTGAAACTCATGTGCTATCTGAAATGGGATAAATGATCCCTGTAGCTAGTAGCTTCATCACCTCCTTCTTCACCACATCGAGAATAGTGGGATTCAACCTCTTCTGTGGCTACCTTACTGGCCTAGAATCATCCTCCAAGAGTATTCGATGCATGCATATAAAAGGATTTATTCTAGGAAGGTTAGCAAGCGTCCATCCAATGGCCTTTTTGTGGCCTCTCAGAACATGCAATAACTTCTTTTCATGCTCAAGTGACAGGCTGCTAGATATTATGACTGGGAGCTTTTGAGCGTCATCTAAATAGGCATATTTAAGGTGCTCAAGTAGTGGCTTCAGCTCCAAGGAAGGTGGTTTAATGGTTGACGACAAGGGAAGGTTGGTGGCTGATTAAAGGGAGATAGGAGAATCAGCACTTGCACTTGTACCTACAACACAATCAGAGTGAAGGGCTGTGATAACCCTAAGTTATGACATGGTTGGTGCCATACCTCCCCGCGCGATAGCGCGGGGATTCACATCAGAAAACCCTGTTAAGGGTGTGGCGCGGATGGCGCCAGGTCTGGCGCTGATGGCGCCAAAGTTTTCCAGCCCACGCGGATAGCGCCATGGGTGGCGCGGATCGCGCGGCAAGTGGCCTGGAAAACCTTTTCTCACTGGAATTCCACGCGACCAGCGCCAAGTGTGGCGCCGATGGCGCCATAGGTCAGGGAAGGAATGGCGCGGATAGCGCGGGGATGGCGCTGACAGCGCCAAGTCCACCGACATTGTGGCGCGGATCGCGCTGGAGGTGGCGCGGATCGCGCGGGAGCTCGGGCAGGCTGAGTATATAAAGGGCAGAACGCGAAAATGGAGAGGGAAAAAGGTTTTCTTCTTCCCTGGACCTCCAGCCTCCATTAATGGACGTTCCAAGCTCCCTAGTACCTTATATACTAGCCTAAACACCTTCCTTTGACCTAGAAACTAGTCTTAACCGATTGAAAACGAAAATCCTTCATCATTTCCTAAGATTTGAGAAAAATCCATTCCCTCAGAGAAATCTCTGAAACCTGAGTGTTGGCGAGAACCAAAGGCGTAGAACGGACTACAGAGCTTGGGAAAGCTGTCCTCCAGCCTTTTGGGTCGCCACTGAGGTAAGAAACTCAAGTTCCTTTGGGTAATTGTGAATTTGGAATTTCCTGAGTAATGTGACCCACAGTGAAATGGGGCTAGAATTAGCCCAGGGTCCTGTAGAGAAACTTACTCAGGGCAATGTAATGATGAAGGATTAGCTTTCAGTTTGTAATTCTGATGACTTTGAATTTTGGCTCTGTGTTATCTGTGTGACCTGTGTAATGGTCACTTATGATTATCTGTTGAGATACCAGAGCCTTAGTTATGCTTATGTTGAGTCTGAGAAAAAGCCTTGTGTGGGCAGATATTGATTAAACCCTAGGATAGGGGATTTGAGATCTGATACATTCTGTAATTGAATGTTTGTGACATGGATTTTGATATGAAATTACGTATGCCTTGATTAGGCATTGATTCTGAGACTGTTGGCGGTGGAAGCCACAGACCTGGGAAGGAATTACTGACTGATACCTTACCAGGTAAGTTCTGAGTCCCTGGGGATTGATTCCCATTTGGTTGCACACCACACCCCTGGGGAGTGATGGTCATATTCATACTGCATGCATTGGTTGTTGCATACCGATATGATGCTGTATAAATGAAATGAACTGTGTTGTGATCTGTGAATGGCATTGAGTGGACCTCTGCTATATATATATATTGAGGCATTGAGTGAATCTCTGCCAGATTCTGACGGCATCGAGTGAATCTCTGCCATGAGCTGAGGCATTGAGTGAATCTCTGCCAGATAGTTGAGGCATTGAGTGAATCTCTGCCATGTGAAACGGCATTGAGTGAATCTCTGCCATGGATGTGATATTAAATGGATATGTATGCTTGTCTGATGTTTGTGTTATGAATTGTGCGCCAGGGTGGGAAGGAATTTCCCAGGACCCTGAGCTTACTGAGATATGTTATCTCACCCCGTGTGGGGCTTACATGATTTCAGGTGATAATTCTGGAAGAGAAGAGCAGTCTCAGGGCAGGAGGCCCAGTTGAGACTAGGCTAGAAGTTAGATAGCTCTTTTTGTTTGTATTTTGATGAAGAGTTCTGTACTCCCTCATGGAGGGTTGATATTCTTTTGTACCACCATAGCATGTGTGGTGTGGACTATGGACATTGATATGTACATGTACAGAACCCTGTATATATGATATGTGACTTTACCCTGAGTATAATTGTCTTATATCTGTTATCTGCCTGTATTATTAAGATGTCTGGTTTTGATATATGAATGGGGAAACTGGATCAGCATGGGATTGTATTGTGTTTTGTATAATTATAATTTCACAGGTTAATATTCCATACATAATGAATCAAGAAAAAAACGATTCTGCACTTCCGCTGAATACTATTTTATGATAATTGCGCGCTAAACTGATATTATTAATGTTAACGCACCGGAGGCCTACGGGGTGTTACAAGGGCAAAGGAAATCTTCGTACAAATACTACACACAGCAGTAGAATCATCACAAGTACAATTAAAAGAACCAAGATCAAAATCATAAAAGTCAAAAAATTCAGAGAGTAAATCTATACAAATATCTACACTATCAACTGCAACATCAATGATATCTACAAGGAAGACAGAATGCTCCTCTGTAGGGTGTCTCATGGCCTCAAAAATGGTTAAATGGACAACATCATCACCAAACTCCATGAAAAGAGTTCCTACATGCACATCAATTTTGGTTATGGCTGCATTAAGAATGGTCTCCCTAAGATCAATGTGGAACCATGGCTGGAAGACTCATTCTCCATATCCAAAATGTAAAAATCGACTGGAAAAATCAGATCATTAACTCGCACCAGCATATCTTCAACCAAGTGGAAGTGCAACACTCTTGTTAGCTAAGTGAATGACAACACCAGTGGGTTTCAAATCACCAAGTTGTAATGACCTATAAACTTATGTGGGCATAACATTAATGGATGCTCCAAGGTCAAGCATTGCATCTACAAAAGTGCAATCTCCAATGGTCCAAGGGACAGTGAAAGTGTGAGGATCTTTGCACTTTTGTGGCAAGGTGGATGGTGGAATGGAAGCAACAATTTTGCTCTGTATAAGTGCAGAAACATTTCTGCCCATATTCACTTGCTCATTTCCCTTCAGCTTTCTCTTGTGGGTGCACAAATCTTTCAAGAATTTTGCATATTTTGGAATCTGTTTGATGGCATCCAAGAGGGGAATGTTGACTTCCACCTTCCTAAAAGTCTCAAGAAGATCAGAATCAAGCTCCATTTTTTTGTACGAATGGATCTAAAAGGAAAAGGTAGAGGAATCTATTTTGGTGTAGAATCTGTTTTGGCACCATCATCAATTTTGGCACCAATATCTGTTGAATTTGGAAGCTCTTTGCCACTCCTCAAGGTAATAACACTCATGTTCTTTGGATTAATAATTGGTTATGCTGGAATGTTGTTAGAACCTTGTTGCTGCATCTGGTTGACAGTTGTAGCTAACTGTCCAATCTGAGTCTACAAGTCTTGTTGAAATTGAATGTTTCTAGTTGTCATTTGCTTCATCAAGTTCTCCAAGGAAGGTTCAGAAATGCTCTGCACAGGTTGTGCAGGTGTAAGTGCAGATTGTTGAAATTGTTATTGTTGTCTGAACGATGGAGCTTGGTATTTGCTAGTGGAGGATTGATATTGCTATTGTTTGAATGGCTACAGTTGTTATGTTTGCTGCTGTTGTTGTGGACAAGGACCATACCTCAAGTTCGGATGATCTTTCCAACCAAAATTATAAGTATTGGAGTAGGGATTATACTGTTGTTGTTGAGGTCTGAATGGTTGTCCATGTTGTATGGCATAAACTTCAGCAGTCTTTTCTATTTCTTGGAGAGTAGGACATGATTCTGTTGGATGATCAGGTGCACAGAAGATACCACACAACCTTGGTTGATTGGCTGCCATTACATTCTGTTGTTTACTAATGGCAAGTTGTCTCACAAGGGATGTTAATTCTGTTGGATATAGGGGGAGCAACAAGAAGATGAAGCTTGTGCCTTAGAAGAAAGTTTTGAGCTTTTCATATGCCTTGAAGATTGTAATTCAAATTAAGTGTATGAGAGGCCAATCTTTTTGATCCTTGCATTGCATGCACATAATCATTAACATGCTTACATGTTTTAATTAAAAGTATCAAAGCTATTCAAGTTTTTAAAAGAAATCAATAAGTCATGGTTAATTTTTTGGAAAAATGTAATCTTATTGCTTTAATCGATTACACAGTGTTTTAATCGATTATATGCTTCGTTTTTAATCTGGAAAAGCCATGATGAACATTTTAATAGATTACATGACTCTTGTAATCTATTACATAGTAAAAGCAAAAGCATGCCTCACTGCTTTGATTGATTACCCAAGCTTGCTTCACAATGGACTTCACTGCTTTAATCGATTACAGCTCGGTTTAATCGATTATTCTGTTTGTTGTAAAACCTAGAATGAAGCTATGAACACTTTAATCGATTAAATGAAAATTTAATCGATTGCATAAGCCATTTTAATCGATTATTTGGCACGTTGTATTCGATTACAGTCTGTTACAAAAAACTGTTATAAATTGAATGAAGGCTTGTCTGATTTTCAAACTTGAACACTTTGAATTTTCTGAATATA
The DNA here is from genome assembly GCA_013407115.1 of Glycine latifolia. Taxonomy (NCBI): domain Eukaryota; kingdom Viridiplantae; phylum Streptophyta; class Magnoliopsida; order Fabales; family Fabaceae; genus Glycine; species Glycine latifolia. The sequence goes on from QARZ01040871.1 coordinate 45,079, forward strand.
CACAAGCCTTCTCAAAGTTAGAAAGTGATTTTCTGGGTTAACTAAGTTCTTGTTTCACTCTTTAATCTTCATGGGTTTTGAATGATTTCTTGGGCAAGAGTTTTCAAAGAAGTTTTGGAGTGCATGTTCTGAAATCTATTCTGCATTTCAACTCTGATTGGTAAACCATATGCATCTACATTCATTGGATCATCAGGTTGTTCCTCTCCATTATCTCTGGTTGTAAATTCGTTTTTGTATTTTTGGTTATTTGAAGTTATTGTAAAGAGTTCTTTGAAGCTTGTGCTAGAGTAGAGTTCTCTAGGGAAGAACAGAGTAGTGTTCTCTGGTTCTTGATTACTAGGAGTCTAATAGGGTTTTAGATTTCTATTCTTTTTCTAGGGTTGATAAAGAATGATTGTTGTAAAGCTTGTAAGAAATGAAGTTTATAATAGTGGAACTCTAATCTAGTGTTGATTAGAAGAAACTGGATGTAGCTTCTCTTGAGAAGTGAACCAGTATAAATTCTTGTGTTTATTTTCTATTCCTTAATCTCTACTAGTTATCTTGTTCATTTGTTCTTGGTATTATTATCATTACTCAACAAGTCCTTTTTTAAGCAATTGATTTCTCGGGCTGAGTGGTTTGATTGATTAGAAGCATTCTTGGTTTAAAAGTGATTAAGATCCTTTAACTCTGATTTTATAAATAAATTTTAAAAGTCCAAGTTTAAACCAATTCACCCCCTCTTGGTTATTGTGGGTATTTCTATTGTTTTCAATTGGTATCAAGAGTAGGTTCTTGAGTTTTATTCAAGATCACTATCTTTCTTTAAAAAGAAAATGAATACCACACAAATTACCTTCAAGGAAGGTGCCTCCCTCAATCGTCCTTCGATGTTTGAAGGAGAGCACTTCAGTTTTTGGAAAAATAGAATGAAAATCTTCATTCAATCAAATGACCTAGGTGCTTGGAATGCAATAGAAAAAAGGTCCTTTGATTCCTATAAAAATTGTTGGTAATGATATGATTCCCAAAGAATGGGATGGAATGACAGATGTTGAAAAGAGAGTTGTCCAATATGATTTTAAAGCTAAGAACATGATTACTTCTGCATTTTCCTCTGATTAATTCTTTAGAACTGTTATGTGCAAAAGTGCAAAGGAGATGTGGAAAATGTTGGAGATAACTCATGAAGGTACAGATGAAGTAAGAAGATCAAGAAAGCATGCCTTAATCCATGAATATGAAATGTTCAAGATGAACTCCACAGAAAACATATCTCAGCTTCAAACAAGATTCACTCACATAGTAAATCATCTTCTTGGTTTTGGAAAAATCTTTGATGTTGAAGAGTTGAACATCAAAATCTTGAAATGTCTCACAAGACCATGGCAACCAAAGGTGACAGCAATCAAAGAATCAAAAGATCTATCCAAAATGTCCATGGCTGCACTTTTTGGTAAGCTTCTTGAGTATGAACTTGAAATGTCACAACTAACCAATGCAGAAAATGCAGATAAGAAACAAAAAAACATAGCCTTGAAACCTGCATCCTTAAAGGTGGAAAAGATAGAAGACTCAAGTGAAGAAAATGAAGAGGACAACATGAATCTAATTGCCAAAAAGTTTAGCAAGTTCTTGAGAAGAAACAAGAACAGAAAGTTCACAAAGAACAACAATAACAACAACAACAAAAAGAGTGACAACAACTTCACTTGCTTTGAATGTGGTAAGCCTGGCCACATTAAATTTGAATGCTCTATCTTTTTGAAAAAGCAACAAGGTGAAAACAAGATAAAGAAAGAAGGAAAGCCTAAGAGAGCTTATATAGCTTGGGAAGATAATGAGTCAACAACTTCTGAATCATCAAGTGAAAATGAAGAAGCAAATGTGTGTTTCACTTCCACAATTAATGAAGATGATGAATCCTCAAGTGTTGAAACTGAGGTATGTCTAAGAGCAAGATCATCATTTTGGTATCTTGACAGTGGATGCTCTAGACATATGACTGGTGACATGTCAATGCTCACAAATTTGACTCTTAAAGATGGTGGATTTGTCACCTATGGAGACAAAAACATAGGGAAGATAATTGGAGAAGGAAATATAGGAGACAACTTTAAAACCAAAATCAAAAATGTTCTTTATGTGGAAGGTTTAAAGCACAATCTCCTAAGTACAAGTCAACTTTGTGATAAAGGGCACAAAGTGTCATTTAATGACAATTGCTGCATGATATGTGATGGGCAAAACGGTGAGGTGATTCATATAGGTAAAATAAAAGGTAATATCTATTTACTCTCCATAGATCATGCATTCTTTCACAACACGTCTTGCCTAATAAGTAAAATGGATGAATCTTGGCTTACCCAAACTCAAGTTTGAAAAGGGAAAATTATGTGATGCTTGTCAAAAGGGAAAACAAACAAAAAATTCTTTTCAAAGTAAAAATGTTGTTTCTACTTCCAAGACCCCTTGAATTACTTCACACATACTTATTTGGTCCTTCTAGAACTATGAGTTTAGGAGGTAATTACTATGGGCTTGTCATTGTTGATGATTACTCTAGGTTCACATGGACTTTGTTTTTGAAATCCAAGAGTGATGCTTTCAATGCTTTCAAAAAATAGGCCAAACTTGCTCAAAATGAAAAGGGAAGCAAAATTATCTCAATAAGAAGTAATCATGGTGGAGAATTCCAAAATGAGCATTTTGAAAAATTCTGTGAAGAAAATGGAATTAACCACAATTTTTCAGCTCCAAGAACACTCCAGCAAAATGGTGTTGTGGAGAGGAAAAATAGATCCCTTGAAGAAGGTGCAAGAACTCTTCTTAATGAGACAAATTTGCCTAAACATTTTTGGGCTGATGCTATAAGTACAGTTTGCTACACTTTGAATAGATTACTAATAAAGCCTATTTTAAAGAAAACTTCTTATGAACTATACAAAGGTAGAAAACCAAACATTTCTCATTTAAGAACATTTAGCTACAAGTGTTTTGTTTTGAATAATGGTAAAGAATCACTTGGAAAATTTGATGCTAAAGCTGATGAAGCCATCTTCCTTGGATATTCATTATATAGCAAAGCATATAGAGTTTTCAATAAAAGAACCTTATGCATGGAAGAATCAGTTCATGTTATATGTGATGAATCTAATCCCTCTAAAGAGGAAAAGAAGTATGATATTGATGCAGGTCCTTTGGAGGAGTTCATTCAACTTAATGGATCAATGGATAAAGAAAAGGAAGAACCAATTGTTGAAACAAAACAATCAACACCAGTCCAAGAGCCAAAAGATTGGAGAACTACAAGAGATCTCTCCCTTGACAATATAATTGGTGAAGTTTCAAAGGGAGTATCTACTAGATCTTCATTGAGAAATCTTTGTTATAATATGGATTTTGTTTCACAAATAGAACCTAAGAATATTGATCAAGTCTTAATTGATGAACATTGGATGCATGCCATGCATGATGAACTGAATCAATTTAAGAGAAATGAAGTTTGGGAACTTGTTCCTAGACCTTCTTCTCTCAAGCCTATTGGCACTAAATGGGTTTTTAGAAACAAACTTGATGAGAGTGGAATCATAATCAGAAACAAAGCTAGATTGGTTGCAAAAGGTTACAACCAAGAGGAAGACATTGACTATGAGGAAACCTATGCAACAATTGCAAGATTGGAAGCCATTAGGTTATTACTTGCGTATGCATGTTTAATGGATTTTAAACTTTTTCAAATGGATGTTAAAAGTTCTTTCTTAAATGGATATATTGAGGAGGAAATCTATGTGGAGCAACCTCCTAGTTTTGCTGATTTCAAATATCCAAACCATGTTTTCAAACTTAAGAAAGCTCTTTATGGTTTAAACAAGCTTCAAGATCTTGGTATGAGAGATTAAGCAAATTTATGCTTGAACAATCTTTCACAAGAGGACATGTTGATAAAACCTTGTTCATCAAAAGGAAAAGCAATAATATCTTATTGGTTCAAGTATATGTTGATGATATAATTTTTGGTTCAACTAATCAATTATTGTGCAAAGAATTTTCTATCTCTATGTAGAATGAGTTTGAAATGTCAATGATGGGAGAATTAACATTCTTTCTTGGACTTTAAGTGAAGCAAATGAAGAATGGGACATTTCTAAATCAAACCAAGTATTGCCTTGAAGTGATCAAAAAGTTTGAAATGGAGAAAAGCAAAGATGCTGCAACTCCAATGGCAACATCAACTTATCTTGATTCAGATGAAAACAGAAAGAAGGTTGATGAATCAAAATTTAGAGGAATGATTGGATCCTTACTGTATTTGACAGCTAGTAGACTAGATATTATGTTGAGAGTGTGTTTGTATGCAAGATATCAAGCAAATCCCAAAGAATCACACCTCACTGCAGTCAAAAGAATCCTCAAATATCTCAAATCAACACCAAAAGTTGGTATTTGGTATCCTAAAGGTGCATCACTTAATTTAGTTGGATATTCTGATTCTGACTTTGCAGGGTGCAAATTGGATAGAAAAAGCACTAGTGGAACTTGTCACCTACTAGGCAGTTCACTAATCTCATGGCATTGAAAGAAGCAATCTGTGTTGCTTTATCAATAGCTGAAGCTGAGTACATCTCTGCTGGAAGTTGTTGTGCTCAAAACTTTTGGTTAAAACAACAATTGCAAGATTTTGGTGTAGAATTAAAAGAAATACCCCTACTATGTGACAACACAAGTGCCATCAACATTTCCAAGAATCCAATAATGCACTCAAGGACCAAACACATTGAGATAAGATATCATTTCCTTAGAGATCACATCCAAAAAGGTAACATCAAAATTGACTTTATAATGACCCTGCAATAATTTAGGTTATTATGACTGGGTTGTCACTTTAAGGGGGTTTATTTTGGAACTCAGACAATAGGGGGGTGGATAACATCTCTTCAAAACCGGGTTTGTGCAACCAGGTTTACTCAAGGGGGGTGTGAACTGGAGCTTGGATAAAAGGGGGGTGTAGATAGCACATTCTTAAAATCCAGGATCATGGTATACAGCAGTATTAGAGGAAGACCGGATTAGTACATGACTGGGTTTTTGCCACGTAAGTGGTGTATATACCTATCACTTTTGGGGAAAAGCGCTGATGTATAGAAAGGAACCCGGACAAGGAAGGAAAGAGTGATCGGGTAGCGAACTCGGTTGAGCTCGTATATTCCTTTTCCTAGAGGGACCGTGTTGTGGTCTCGGTAGAGCTTATGTATTCCTTTTCTTTGAGGACTGAGTTGTAATATTGGATAAACTCGGATGTGTTATCGAGTTGTGATCTTGGAAGAGCTCGTATGTGGGTGACTTGAAAGAGCTACTAGGTAAAGAGACCGGAAGAGCTCATAACCCCTTTTGGTAGAGTTACCAGGTTAGGAACTCGGACGAGGTTGAAAGGAACCTTGGACTTGTGAAGTACCAAGGTAAGAATTCGGATTAGGTCGGTTGAGGTCGAAAGAGGGCGGAACCTTGAACATACTATAGTACCAAGGACGGGTTCTTATGTAATCGATTACATAAGCATTCGTAATCGATTAAAATAGTATGTACTTGTTGTATAACCCAGACTTAGCCTTGTGGTTGGAATGAGTGCTCAGGAACCCGGGGTATGGTAGTGAAGTTGCACTCAATATATATATATATAAATCCAACCCGACAGCGTCACTAGGGTTTAGAGAACTCAGGTAGTCACACGTAACTTGTATATGAGGTATAATAAATTGACTTTCCAAACAGTAGACCCAACCCGGCAGTCAAATATCTCTACATATTCACTTTACACAAGTGACACGTGTTGGCTCTTTGCTGGTTGTTTTGACGCGGGAAGATCCTCATAGTACGATCCGACGCATGTCAATTTTCAGGATATTTAAGATATACATGAGTGAGATATTTCAGTAGAAACTTTATTTTCACTGTCTTTGCTAAAACACTTTCTCTCTTTATTCCATACTTCCTCCATTGTTAAAGTGAGAAAAGCTTCCTAGATAACCTTTCCTTAACCTAAAAGCTTCACATCCAACGTAAGGATTTAAGAGAATCATCTTACAAACTAGTTTCCAACCTTTGTTAGTGGTGAAAATCATCAGACGAGGAGATCATTTCTCCAAAGGAAAGTTTAAAGTTTCAACCTTTAAGGAGTAGAAGGCACGATAAGGATGTCTAAGCTTAGAGAAGCTGTCCTCTAGCCTTCCTTGTTGTTTTTAAGGTAAGATATGTAAGTTTCACCATATCTTTGAGTTTGGTTTTAAGAGGACAAATGACCCATATGAGTTAGGGTTGGTTTTGGGTGGTGTTTCTTTGGAAAAGTATGCTTAGGAGGTTGTTGTCATGAAGGTTCAACCTTGAAAGCTAACTTTTTTGGGTATTTTGTTATGCTCAAATAGATCTTTATGGGGTTTACAAGTCATTGGTTGGTGGTATATAATTGAGATCTGGAAAAGAACTGGGTTCTTTTCATGAAACGGTTGAGAATCGTTCTTAATATCTTTCTTGCCTGGTGTAGGGCTTGATAAAGAAGATATTGGTGATGGTAAACACGCGGCTGAGAGGATAGGTTTTGGAATCAGAGAAGGTAAGCTCTCTGTTCTTGGGAGTTGGCTCTCTTGATTGTGTTCCACCATACTCCTGGGAGTTATGGTTATTGTATGATGCAGTGCGTGTATTTAAATTGTGTGTTACTGTTTTTTTGATTGAAACATACATGTAAATGATTTGCAATGTGATGTTTGTATTGTGATTGAGGAAGTCTTCTGGCGAGGGAAGCGAACCGTATATGAAAGTGTAAGACTCATCCGGGATGAGCTTCTCAATTATTCATATACGTCTAAGTGCATGAGATGTGCACGGTTGATATACATTTGTGCATGAGATGTGCACTGGTGAACTTGTATATCAAGATATATTTGTGTGCATGAGATGTGCACTGGTGAACTTGTATATCTGTGCTAGAATGGCACGTGGGTGTGATTATATACATGTGATGTTTATGAAATCCAGGACGGCCATGTTTTTATTAAAAGGCCGGGATGACTATGTTTTATTAAAAATCCAGGATGGCTATGTTTTATTAAAAGACCAGGTTGGCTATGTTAATTGTAATGCCTATATAAATGCTATGTATTGTGGAAGTGAACCAGGGGTAGGTGAGTCTCCAAAAACCCTGAGTTTACTGAGATTGTATCTCACCCCGGTTGGGGATTATATTTATTGCAGGTGATAGCCAAAGATTGGGGGACGAGGTCCGGGGTAAGAGACTCGAGTAGGGGTTGTTTGGTGGATCTCAATTGATAGGCCGGGTAGGCCGAGGCCGAGTTGACCAATAATTGAGGATCCCGGACAAGAGGACGAGGCCAGGTTCATGGATACGGATTTTGGAAGGCGGTCCCTTTTGGAGAGTCTGTTGGCTCAATTTTGTTGTATATTTGTAACCCGGTATGGGTTTATTTATGATGTATCTTTTGGAACAAAACCCGGACACCGGGATGGATATCAAAATTCCATACATAATGTTTTAGTTGGGTTGTATGACGTAAGATGACGTCTTTTTATTTTAATGCTTTTGTGTTTACTTTATTACATTAAGTATTGTTGCGCTTAAGACCATAATATAATGTTAATGAACCAGATGCATACGGGGTCATTACATTTTATGGTATCAGAGCAGTTTGTCCTAGGGAAGCATTATGTATGGTAGTTGTGTGAGATCATCCTCTTATGTCATAGGGTTCAGTATGAGTATCGCATGTGTGGTTAATAAGTGTGGGCCTGATCAACTCACTCTTGGTATGACATGTGCAGTATCATGGTGAGAACCAGAAATGACGCTGTGAGAGGGGATGATGAGGTACATCCAGACCCAGTAGTTGTTGCCTTGGCAGCTATGCAACAAGAGATGGCTACAAGCTGGCAGGCAAACGAGGCCTTGTTGAAGGCTAATGAGAATCTGATGGCAGGGTTGAGAACTCTGCGAAGAGAGGATCGAGTACCCTCTCCACCACCTACCTTCGAGGGTGAAGGAATTTGTTTCCATGGTGGGGGTAGTCATTGTGATGATAGACCCAGCCACCAACGAAGGGACAGGTTGTCCCAGTTGCTGATTACTTTTCGGAAGCAGGACCCTTCAGTCTTCCATGGGGGATACAACCTCATTGTTGCTGCCAAGTGGCTGCAGGCTCTAGAGAAGATTTTCTCCATGATGGAGTGTTCGGACCATCAACGACTTCTCTATGCAACCTATCTGCTGCAGAGAGATGCACACGAGTGGTGGGTTACCACTTCACAGCTATTGCAGGGCCAGAGTGGTGTTATCACCTAGCAGATGTTTGAGGGCTTGGTCCAGGGATGTATGTTTGTTGATGAGTACTTAGCCAAGTTTAATGAATTGGCTAAGTATGAACATTTCTGGAGGGGAATGCCCGACACCGAGGTGCTTGCTGCTAAGTTCCAGAGGGGACTTAGAGAGAATATAGAAGAGAAGATTGCCGGGATTGGATCCCGGGATATGGGTAGCCTTGTGAGGCAATGTCGCCAGGTGGAAGATATGATAAGGAGGCGTAGCAGCAGTTACCCTGCTCCATCTTTTAGACAGGAGGGAAGAAAAACTAGTGGTTCAGGCCAAGCCGAGAAGGGCAAGGGCAAAGAATTGGGTGTGTCGTCCCCAGATGACCGGTTTAAGAAGGGGCCAGGTTATAGAGGAGCTGGACCAAGACCGAACCCACCTCCGAAATGTGCTACATGTGGGAGGAACCATTGAGGAAATTGCTCCACTAGTCAATAAATTGTTTTCGACGTGGACAGCGTGGTCACTTTGCTAGAGAATGTCCACAAAGAGATGACCGGGTTGTAGCTGCTCCCGTTATTTTAGTAGCACCACCTTCAGGACGGATTTACACGATTGATGCCAAAGAAGTCACCCGAGCTCCCGACTTGATCTGAGGTACAATTCTTATTGATAATTGTGATGTGAAAGTGTTGTTTGATTCTGGAGCTACTCACTCCTTCATTGAGAATCGTGTTGCCCTAGGTTTGAACTTACAGATTTTCAGTTTGTTTCCTCCTATGGTTGTTACCACTGCTTCTAAGGAGTAGTGCCGGGTTGATACTTACTGTCGGGATGTGTGGTTTAGTTTTGAGGGCCAGGAATACAGTGTTGATCTGTATTGTCTTACGATGCCTAATCTTGAGGTTATCTTGGGCATGGATTGGTTGGCCAAGTATAGCGTCATGTTGGATTATTGCAATAAGAAGATAGTAGTATCTCCGGATAGAGGTAAGCCAGGTTTCACTTCGCTTATCACAACCTTGCAAGTCGGCAAGGAAATAAAGAGAGGAGCCTGGGTTATCTCTTGTTGAGTGCGGTAGAAGAAAGGCCAGGATGGGGTCTGACAGAGATCCCAGTTGTGAATGAGTTCATGGATGTGTTCCCTGAGGAAATCACATAGCTTCCACCCGAGAGGGGAATTGATTTCTCCATTGATTTGATCCTGGGTGTAGGACCCATCTTTGTAGCTCCTTATCGTATGGCTCATTTGGAGCTAAAGGAACTGAAGGCGCAGGCTGAGGACTTATTGTCCAAGGAAGAAGCGACTTATATTAAGAAAGATTAATATACTATATTTAATATTAATGTTCGGGTACCCCCCTCAGACTCGTAGTTGAGAAGAGCTTTCGTTTAGGAAAGGGCTAAATGGGTGCGATCCCTCTCGTTGAGAGTCAAGGGTCAAAATTTGACCAAGTGTGTCGCTGTGGGGAACGCCGATTATTTTTGTTAAGAAGAAGGATGAGAGTATGAGGCTATGTGTGGATTACAGGAAATTGAATAAGATTACGATAAAGAACAAGTATCCCTTGCCTCATATTGATGATTTGCTGGATCAGCTGAAGGGAGCTTGTGTCTTTTCTAAGATTGATCTGCGATCCAGGTACCATCAGATCTGGATTAAGCCTGAAGACATACCTAAGACTGCTTTCCGGTCTCGGTATGGTCATTATGAATATCAGGTGATCCCGTTTGGTCTCACGAATGCTCCAGCCGTGTTCATGGATTATATGAATCGGGTTTTCAGACCTTACTTAGATCAGTTTGTGGTGGTGTTTATTGATGATATACTGATTTATTCCAAGAGTAAGGAGGAGCATGCCGAGCATCTCCAGGTTGTACTCCAGACCTTGAGGAATGACCAACTTTTTGCCAAGTTGACGAAGTGTGAATTTTGGCTGACCGAGGTGAAGTTTCTTAGTCATGTGATCTTGGCAGCCAGGATAGCTCTCGATCCCGGTAAGATAGAGGCTGTGATGGATTGGGAAAGGCCCAGGAATGTGTCTGAGATCCAAAGTTTTCTTGGATTGGCCGGGTACTATCGCAGGTTTATTCAAGGGTTTTCTCGGATGGTGTTGCCCTTAACCCGACTTACCAAGAAGGGTACCCCATTCGCATAGACTCATGAATGCGAGGAGTGTTTCTTGAAGTTGAAAGAGAGATTGACCATAACTCTGGTGCTGGTTCTTCCTGACCCTGAGGGAAACTTTGAAGTTTATTGTGATGTGTCCAAGCAGGGACTTGGATGTGTATTAATGCAAGAGAGAAGGGTAGTTGCATATGTTTCTCGGCAATTGAAGCCAAATGAGGAGAATAATCCTACACGACATAGAGCTGGCAACCATGGTCTTTGCTTTAAAAGTATGGAGGCACTACCTGTATGGTGCTAAGTTTTTTGTGTTTAGCGACCACAAAAGTCTCAAATATTTATTTGATCAGAAAGAGTTGAATATGAGACAAAGGAGATGGATGAAGTTTATCAAGGATTATGATTTTGAGCTGAGGTATCATCCCAAAAAGGCCAACGTGGTGGCAGATGCTTTGAGCAGGAAGCACATGAGCATAGCTTGCATGATGATTGAAGAATGCAAGTTAATAGAGAACTTCCGGGATATGCACTTGACTATCCTTGAGGGTGACCAAGGTCTTGAGTTGAGAGAGACCAAGGTGGACAATGAGTTGATCATGAGAATCCGGGATGCTCAGAACCGGGATGAAGATGTGAAGTCCTTACCCGGGCAAAAGGACGAGTCTTGGGAGAAACCGGACAACTCAGGTTTAGTGTTATACTGAGGTAGGATTGTTGTGCCTAAGGGTGAGTTAGTGGATGCGATGCTGTCTGAGGATCATAAGGGGCAATTTAGCATTCATTCAGGTTCCACCAAGATGTACCAAGATTTGAAGAAAGATTTTTGGTGGCTCAGGATGAAAAAGGACATAGCCGAGCATGTGGCAAAATGTTTGGTATGTCAGAAGGTCAAGATTGAGCATCAAAGACCGTATGGCCTACTGCAACCTTTGCGAATTCCAGAGTGAAAATGGGATAGTATTTCCATGGATTTTGTGGTTGGATTGCCAAGGACCCAACCCGGATGCGATTCCATTTGGGTGATTGTAGATAGGCTGACCAAGTCGGCTCATTTCTTACCTGTTCGGACTGATTACTGTAACACCCTGAAATTTTGATAACTTCAAATATATGTGTGATGTATTCCTTGTATTATTTGATTTATTTATTAATTAGGATTAGTTGAAATGTTATGTGAATTATCCATGTGCAATTGCTTGGTGTAGAGGTTAAGTTATGTGAAGTTTGTTTGAGATGCGTTGAATCGTGTAATTTCGAGTTTGACCTGGAACCTGTTTTAGTAAAATAACTATTCTAAATTTGTTAACCGTTGGAGCTCCTTCAAATTTTGTAGGTAGGTTCCTAACTTAAATATATATAACTTTTAACCATTGGGATTGTCAACTTTATGTCTGGAATGTGAGAAATTAATTTTTCACTATAGCGGAAATTCTAGAATCTGGTCAGCTCGCCTAGGCGAATTTTGTAGGAACTTTTGCTTGCCTAGGTGAGTGAAGGAAGTGATAAATACGTACCAGCATCCATAAATCACGAAAATGAAGTCTCTTCCTCCTCCAAACAGCTCCCTAGCTTCCCACCATCCTCCTCCACCACCCATAGTCACTGGAGACCACCACGAGGCACCGTCGCTTGCCATTTGACCACCACACGGAGAGGGACACTTTAATCAGAGTGGAATCTTCGAAACTCTTCTCAAAGTTTCGGTAGAGAATGGAGCTTCCAAATCTTTCTTTCTTGGTTTCCTTGAGGTAATCTTAGTTTCTTTTGTCTTCTTCTAGCTAGTTTAAGCCTCTCTTTATATCTCTTATGATTCGGGTACCGTTATTGGCTGTTTCTATACTTCCTTTGAAAAACCCTTTAAAAATGAGATGTTGTAAAAGTCTCCTTTTTATGAAATTGATGTCATTTTTGTGATCCTTGTTGAACCCTGATCACATTGGTGTGATTGGAATTTCAAAATGATGTCTTTTGATGTAAACTTCCAAAACACCCTTTTAGCCCCTTTTTGATTTGAGTGGATATTTGACCCTAAATGTTAATATTGATCTTACCTTGGAAATCTATATTAAATTGTCTTCGATTTGATATATATAGAGCTCTGCGTTTGGACAAAAACACGCGTATTGAAGGATCTCTAAAACAACACTGCGAGGTTTTAACAGGAGAACTTTTGGTTAGGTAAGGGGAGTTTATTATTTAGTTATAGTTTTGATACCATAGTTGGGGGCCAGGGAGTCCGACTATGAAGATAACTGCCTGTCCCTGTTGTGTGCTGATTTTCAAGAAAAAACTGTGTTTTTAACTAATGGGATGTGAAGCCTTTATGATTAATGGGTGATGATACTTATGTGTGCTCATTTTCAAAGCAAATGATGTTTTTAACTAATGGGATGCAGTGTATTTATTACTGATGTTGTAGATGACAGTGAAATTGAGATACCATGGAAATGATTGATGATGTTTACGTGATTTGTGATGAATTAGATGAAGTGATGCTTATGTGATTTGTAACATCCTTAAAATTATCTTTTGAATTTGCAATTATAATTGAATTATGGAAGTGTGATAATACTTGGATATTTTTTGTTAAAGTGAAAATTACAAAAATACCCTTGGACATTTTGGAAATGACAAAAATACCCCTAAGATGAATGGTAAAATACCAAAATGCCCTTAGGCCAGAATTGCCCAAATATCTTTAGAAATTTTGTAGAAACTAGATGAAATTATAAAATACACTTATTTGACTAGGTATCAAAATATTTTTGTGACAGAAAACCTCAATAAAATTTCTAGGAATTTTATACGATAGTAACTTCGAAATGTTATTCAGGAAAATTGAGATGGCAGAAAAATATAAAAAAATGATAAATAGAATCTATGGAATTTTGTTTTAATTGTAGGATGTATAAACTTATTTAATAAAATAGTTTAGTAATGTTGATGATCAGAAAAGGAATAGACCAATCAAAATTAAAATAAGAACAGTATTATAGGCAAGGATGTGTATCATTCGGTATAGATTGCTTGTTAGAAATTTTAGACTATCATGGAAGCCAATTTTTGAAGATATCTAGAATTCTATTATTTCATATGATTTTTAGGAGAAAGAATTTAAATTAAAGTTTACTTCCTACAAGGAATTGCCATTTGGGAAACCATAATTGCAATTAGATTTTCTTAAAAATGACATATAATGGCATAAAAGGAAGAAAAACTTGTCTTCCTACCCCCTAAGCTTGTAAATCACGAATGGAATGATGTAGAAGGATGTAGAATGACCAAGAAAATTCATGAATAAGCCACTTGTAAAGATAAGCTTCATGAAGAAAACAAGTGGTAGACACTTGGAACATGTATACAAGATAAGAAGAAAAATCTTCTCTTATCTCCTTTGGTAGATCACGTGGACATATATAGACCTTATTTCAACAATCCCAACGGTCAAAAGTTACATATGTGGGGTAGTAGTGTACCTTTAAAATTCTAGGGAGATCCAACGGTTAACGAATTCAAAATTAGGATTTTACTAAAATAGGTTTTGTGATAAAAAGTGGAAGGACACTTGTATGGCATAGATGCAAAAGAAAGCAAAAATCTTATCTTGTTGCCCTAGGTGTCCACGTGAATGATGAAGAAGAAATGGGAAGCTTCATGAATTTGCCACCTAGAGGGACACTTGGAAGGAAAAGAAGGAAAGGCTTCATAAATTGGACAAGTGTAAGAAAGTAATCATGGCTTAGAAGATTTTTCCTAGAAAAGTAATGGAATCATAATGACTCTAGTTAGAATGGAATGGAATGGAAAGAAACTAAGTTAGGATGGAACCAAATGGGAATAACTAACTAAGAAGGGTAGAAATGTCCATAGCATTTTCCAACCACTATATAAGGAGGTGAAGGGGTCATTTAGTGCAAATCATTTCCAAGACACTTCCTACACCTCTTTCACGTGAAATGCTTCCATTTCACCTCTTCCATTTCATTTTCCCTACATGAAGCACGAAATCTCTCCCTCATATCACCTTCATTTCATTTCATCTCTCTCTTTTAAAGCTTGAATCAAGTAAGAAAAGAAAACTCCACCATCTTGAAGAAATTTCGTGAGAAACCTAGCAACCTTAGGAGGAACTTTTGACAAGCTTAGTGGAAGGATATCAAGGCTTCATCTCCAAGAGGATTTCCCAAGGAAGTAAGGAAGGAAGGAAGCCATTTATCCATTCCATTCTCAAGACTCAAACTCACTTGAGGTAGGTTAAGCTTAAATCTCTAGTTAATCAATGGTTTGGATTAATTTATATGCTTTAGTTGGCTGCATTATGGTTATTATTTAGGCTTGAATTTCGTGATGTTTGAAGGTTACTCTTTAATGAGAATATGTTGATTTAAGCCATAAGATAGGTGATGATTTATATTCATCAATATTAGTGATGTATGGAAGCCTATTTGATGATCTTTTGAAGGTGATTTTAAAGATATTTTGGGCTGTCTGTTGATTTTTTTATGAAACTATTTTGATTTAAATTTAGAAGTAGAGGTTGAATGGTATGTAGTTTAATGGTTTAAATACTGAATGATTCACTTTTGAGGATTAATTAGTGAGGAAGTAAGTGAAAGGAGAATCAAGATTGCATACTAGGTTTGAATCTTTTCTTGTGAAGGTTTCAAGGGAATTAGATATTATTTATATTGAGGATTATTAGTTAGATTACTAACATAATTTTTTTATAGTTAAAACTATTCTCTGGTTATGCATAAAAGATGGTAACAATCTTACTTGATTAAAATATGGTGGTGTAACCATACTTATAATACATATTATGGTGGTGTAACCATATTTATAATCCATATGATGATATGATGAAAATATTTTTCCATAAGGTATATGTGTTTCACTTATGGATTTTATTATGGATGAATATTGATGTGATAAGATAGGTGGATTACTGTTTCCAAGTCCAGTATGAGGCTTCATAGAAACAGAATCTGATGCTACATACAGTACGATATGTAGTACCCAGGTGCAGGATACATGGCAATATTCATGCATGTTTGCGTAAGACTATAGCAGCGTCTACATCCAGTACGAGGTGTAGCCACATACAGTACGATATGTGGAGGCCATTGCACCCTGGGATAGCTCATCTCATGCATTCATATAGCTTGCATATTTCTTATATATGTGTTTGAATATATTGATGTTTTACTAACCTACTAATAAGCTGGGATTTAGCTTTGCCTACTAAGAAATTTTATTTCTCACAAAAGTTTGTTTCATGTTTTTCTTAGATAACAATCATGGTCAGGTTCATTGAGGAGCTGGAGTAGTAAAGGAAGTCATGTATTAGACTGAAGTATGGAAAGTACTGAATTTGTATTGACTTTTGTAACAAGAACTATGGCTATGTACAATATTAAGTCTATATTTGTACGTTTTAGAAAATTTCACTAATATAAGTTTCTCGGGAATTTATCCTTAAGCAAATAATAATAAAGATAATAAAAATCAATAGAAATTTAGGTCGTTACATGATTGGTGATGTCTGAATGAAATAATGTTCAAATGAGATATATGTTTATCGGGTTAATGATATTGTTGTTGTAATGATTGGATTTTTGGGAAAAGTCTTAATTACAGAGGAGACTCCGCCCAAAATTTTATAATATGTTTTCCTATTTAATTCTTTATTAAATTTTTTTAAATGGGCATAAGAGTGTGTTATATATATTGTAGTCCTCCTCTTTAATTTAGAATTTTCCTAAAAATATCAGTCTTGTGATATGATAAATTGTGAATGTATGAAATTTGGGTTGTCTGAAGACCTAGGGAATGTGAATCTCAGGCATATTTATTATGTATAGATGTGAAATGTGATTGCTTGTGATGCCATTGATGTAGTTGATGATGTTTAAATGAGATAATGTTTATATAGCTAATGATGTTCAAATGAGATAATGTTGACGTGGTTGATGATGTTGAAATGAGATAATATTGATATGCATGATGATGATATTGAGATGATATGATGTTGAGGTTGATAATGACATTGATGAGTGATAATGTTGATGTGAACAATGTCATTGTGTGTGGATATACATGGATACCCATGGGGGTGTATGACGAGTTACTCTTGCGAGGAAGGATTTGTTCCTAGCCAGGTCATACATTGATGGTGCCCATGGCTGTATGTTGTGTATGTACACGCGGGATACAGTGACCGGTTGGTTACCCTTGCGAGGAAGGATGTGTTCCTAGCCACAGTCAGTGCATCGGTGAGCCCATATTGGGGTGTTATGTATGTACATGGGGGTGTATGACGGGTTACCCTTGCAAGGAAGGATGTGTTCCTAGCCGGGTCATACATTGATGATGCCCATGTTTCATACTTCATTTGGATTAATGGAAATAGGATGGTGGCAGTAGGGTACGGAGGTACTAGGGGGCATCTCTGTTGGGAACTCCCTTGTGACTCAAGGCTGATCACCATGAGGGGGAGCGGCCTGTGCATGACAGAGTGATCTTGACAAGCTACTGCATCATTTTCCTGAGAGAGACTATTTCCATGAGGATGGTACCACATTGCATGTTGATAGATCAGTCAGGTGCATGCATCATTCCGTGCATGATTGTTTGAGTTGTGAAATGCATCGGATGATTGGTTTGTTGAGTGTGTATTGGATTGATAGAATTTTGGTAATAGTTGTGATTGTGATTGTTGTTTCCTTTCCAATTGTGGTTACTTGATAATTGTTGGTTGTACATAATAAACTCACCCTTGCATTTGTTGTACCGTGTGTGATGATCGCAAACCTTCATTCGTGTGAGCCGATGAACAGCCTTAGGTGACTCTGGGGAGAGATTCTTTTTGGTTAGAGCCGCTGAGTCGACGTGATGACGTTGGGTTTCTTTTTGGGAAAGAGTTGTGTTTTGTTAATCAACTCTTTCTTAGTTAGTTCTTTGACTTTTTGTTAGATATGTAATTTCAGCTGTATTACATGTAAAACTAAAGGAAGTTTTAACATGTGGATGACATGTACCGATTTAATATATATATGTACATATTTGATTAATTATGGAATTGTAATATGTGTATAATAATTATATTATCAAGAAAAATTTACCATCATTTTCATAATCAATTTAATGAAGTTCTCATTAAAAGTTAAATCTTGTGCGGTAAGAGTTGATGATATAGTAGCGACGAGGCGAGTCGTTACAATTACACTACTGAAAGGTTGACTCAACTATACATTAAAGAGATTGTCCGACTTCATGGTGCCCCAAAAAATATTGTCAGTGATAGAGATCCAAAATTCACCTCAAGGTTTTGGGGTGCTCTTCAAGAGGCTTTTGGGACCCAGTTGCGACTCAGCACGGCTTATCACCCACAAACGGATGGGCAGATCGAGAGCACTATCCAGACTCTAGAGGACATGCTGAGAGCTTGTGCTTTGGAGCAGGGACTGAGTTGGGATAGATACCTACCTTTAATGGAGTTCTTGTATAATAACAGCTTCCACACTAGCTTGGGTATGGCACCCTATGAAGCGTTGTATGGTCGAAGGTGTCAAACTCCTACTTGTTGGACCGAAGTGGGTGAGAGACAACTTCTTGGACCTGAGTTGGTTCAGGATGCTTTTGAGCAGATTCGTATGATCCGAGACAAGTTGTTTCGGGCTCAGAACTGTCAGAAGAGCTATCACAATAGCAAACATTGCCCATTGCAGTTTGATGAGGGCGATCATGTGTTTTTGAGGTTATCTCCAGTAACCGGGGTTGGACGGGCATTGGGTGTGAGGAAGCTGAGTCCTAGATTCATCGGTCCTTACCAGATTCTTCAGAGAATAGGACCAGTGGCATACAGGCTAGCTTTGCCTCCCCAATTGTCCGGGTTGCATGATATCTTTCATGTATCTCAGCTGAGGAAATACGTGCCTGATCCTTCGCATGTGGTAGAACCTAATTCTGTTCAGATTAGAGATAATCTGACTTGTCCTACCCGACCATCCCAGATTCTTGATAGGATGGAGAAGAAGATTCGGAGTAAGACTATTCCCATAGTCAAGGTTTTATGGGAAGGGAGGACCCTGGAGGAAGCAACATTGGAGCGGGAACAGGACCTTATACAACTATACCCCGAGTTATTTGGTAGGTATGGTTATAATTTTGAGGTCAAAATTCTTAAAAGAGGGGTGAATATAATGACTCTGCGATAATCCAGGTTATTATGACCGGGTTGTCACTTTAAAGGGGGTGCATTTTGGAACTCGGACAATAGGGGGTGTGGATAATATCTCTTCAAAATCGGGTTCATGCGACCAGGTGTGCTCAAGGGGGGGTGTGAACTGGAGCTCGGATAAAAGGGGGGTGTAGATAGCACCTTCTTAATCATGACCTTATTCAATTGTCTATAATCCACACATAGCCTCATACTCCCGTCCTTCTTCTTAACAAATATAACCGGCGCTTCCCATGGCGACACACTTGGTCGGATAAATTCTTTGGACAACAAGTCCTCAAGCTGTGTCTTCAACTTCTTTAGCTCCAAAGGAGCCATACGATAAGGAGCTACAGAGATGGGTCCTACACCAGGGATCAGATCAATGGAGAAATTAATTCCCCTCTCAGGTGGAAGCTGTGTGATTTCCTCTGAAACCACATCCATAAACTCATTCACAACTGGGATCTCTGCCAGTTCCAATCCCGGCCTCTCCTCTGCTGAACTCAATAAGAGATAACCTCGGGCTCCTCTCTTCATCTCCTTGCCGACTTGCAAGGTTGTGATAAGTGAAGTGGAACTCGGTCTGATTCCATCCGGAGATACCACTATCTTCTTATTGCAACAGTCCAACATGACGCCATACTTGGCCAACCAATCCATGCCCAAGATAATCTCAAGATTAGGCATCGTAAGACAATACAGATCAACACTGTATTCCCGGCCCTCAAAACTAAACCGCACATCCCGGCAGAAAGTATCAACCCGGCACTGCTCTTTAAAAGCAGTGGTAACATTCATAGGAGGAAACAAACTGAAAACCGGTAAGTTCAGACCTAGGGCAACCCGATTCTCAATGAAGGAGTAAGTAGCTCCAGAATCAAACAACACTTTCACATCACAATTATCAATAAGAATCGTACCTCGGATCAAGTTAGGAGCTCGGGTGGCTTCTTTAGCATCTATTGTGTAAATCCATCCTGAAGGTGGTGCTACTGAAATAACAGGAGCAGCTATAACCTAGTTATCTCCTTGAGGACACTCTCTAGCAAAATGACCCCGCTATCCACAGTTGAAACAATTAAATTGACCAGTGGGACATCTTCCCCAATGGTTCCTCCCACATGTAGCACACTTTGAAGGTGGGTTTGGTCTTAATACCGTTCCTTTATAACCCGACCCCTTCTTAAATTGGTCATCTGAGGATGACACACCCAATCCTTTGCCCTTGCCCTTACCCACCCCAGCTTGGCTTGAACCACACGTTCTTCTCCCTTCCTGTCTAAAAGATGAAGCAGGATGACTACTGTTGTGCCTCTTTATCATGTCCTCCACCTGGCGACATAGCCTCACCAAGCTACCCATATCCCAGGATCCACTCCTGGCAATCTTCTCTTCTATATTATCTCTAAGCCCCCTCTGGAACTTAGCAGCAAGTACCTCGGCATCGGGCGTCGCCCTCTGAAAATGCGCATACTTAGCCAATTCATTAAACTTGGCTAAGTACTCGTCAACAGACATACGTCCCTGAACAAGGCCCTCAAACTCGGCCTATTTTTACTCTCTAGCATCTTGTGGAAAATACCGATTCAGGAACTGAGCCTCAAACATCTACCAGGTGATAACCCACCATGGGCCCGCAATAGCTACAAAGTGGTAACCCACCACTCGTGCGCATCTCCCTGCAACAGATAGGTTGCATATCAGATATACATGTTAGATAGCCAATACACATATTGTTCACTCTTGTATATCTTCTAGTGCACTCCGTGTACACATCACGTATCCCGGCCTGAGGTCCCAGACCACAGACTCCACGTGATAAATCTACCAATATGCCATTCCAGCATCGACATGCACAAATGTATATCCAGATATACAAATTAGCCAACCAGTGCACTCCTCGTACACAAATGTATATCCAGTTATACAAATTAGACAACCAGTGCACATCTCCACTACATGTATGTTTTCAATCAAAAAGCAATAACACACAATGTAAATACACGCACCATGATATCTAACAATCATCACTCCCCAAGAGTTTGGTGGAACACAATCAAGGGAACCAACTCCCAAGAACAGAGAGCTTACCTCCTCTGATCACAGCACCGACTACCTCAGTCTCGTGTTCATGACCACGAATATCTTCTTTATCAAGCTCTACACCAGGCACAAAAGATATCAAGAATGGTTCTCAACAATCTCATGAAAAGAACCCAGTTCTTTTCCAGATTTCATACATATACCTTAAACGTTGACCTATAACCCCTCCCCCCAAAGATCTATCCAGCATACAAAATACCCGAAACCTAGAAAAGTTAACTTTCAAGGTTTAACCTTCCTTACAACAACATCCTAAGCATATTTTTTTCAAAGAACCATCACCCAAAACCAAACCTAACTCATGTGGGTCATTTTTCCTCTTAAAACCAAACTTCAAAAGAAACGGTAAAATTCACGTGTCTTACTTTAATAACGTCAAGGAAGAATTATGGAAAACTTCTAAAAGCTTCAATGTCCTTAAAGTGTCTTATAACTCTTAAAGGTTGAAACTTTGCACTTTCTTTGAAGAAATGATCTCCGCCTGATGCTTTTCACAACTAAAAAAGGGTGGAAACTAGTTTATAAGGTGATTCCCTTCAATCCTCACGTTGGATGTAAAGGTGTTTAGGTCAAGAAATGGTTATCTAAGAAGTTTTTCTCACTCTAAGAATGGAGGAAAATATGGAATAAGAGAGAGAGAGAAAGTGTTTTAGCAAAGATGGTGGAAATAAGGTTACTATTGAAATATCTCACTTGTGCATATCTTATATAGCCTGTAAGTTAACACGCGTCCTAAAATAACATGAGAGCCTTCCCGCGTCAAAACAACCAGCAGGGAGTCAACACGTGTCACTTGTGTAAAGTGAACATGTAAGGCCAACACGTGTAAAAAGGCTAAGTCTAATGTTCCCTCCTCCTCCAACCTAATCCAACCTATTCCGAGTTCCTACCTTGGTACTTCACAAGTCCAAGGTTCCTCCCAACCTCGTCTGGGTTCCTAACCTGGTAACTTTATCAAAAGGGGGTCCGAGCTCTTCCGGTTTCTCTACCCGGTAGCTCTTACAAGTCAACTAAATTCGAGCTCCTCCGAGCTCATCTAAACTCAACTGAGATCACAACTCGGTAACACTTCTGAGCTCATCCGAGATCACCACACGATCCCGAATTTGAAAATGTGCTATCTACACCCCTCCCTTAATCGAGTTCCAATTCCAGTATATTTGGCTTGCCCACGAAAGCAAACAAAGAACAAACCACTCGCTTGGGCGAGTGAAGCTGAAAGGAAGCAAAATGCTATAAATAGGGGACGAATTTGGAGGAGAAGGATGCCATATTTTTTCATTCCTTGCTTCTTAGCTGGTTCTTTAGTTAAGTAGGTTAAATATTAGTAGTGGGGAGGTTAGGAAAGTGACAGAAGTGAGAATTAGTGTGGAGACTCTGCCGGAAAGAAGTGGTGATGGTTCCTTTCATCAATTCTTCTCTTGAGGAGGTTCTCTCCATGCTTGGATAGCTTCTCTGAGGATTGGATGTAATCTTCTTATCCCTATGTATCCCTTTTAATATTTATGTATGCATGAGTCTTCTACTCTTTGTCGGTAATTTCATTCTATGCTTAATGCTTGATTCTACTTGATCACTAGTTTCATGAATTAAAATCCGAAGCTTGATTGGAAAGTGCCCTTATGGTTTGAAGTGAATGATATTACTCATTACGTTAAGTTGCTAGGAATAGGGCATAAAGTTTTGATTGCATAAAGCACGCGATTATGAATTTAATACTGGGGTATTTACTTCATATGCGAGGGATCGATATTCGGTAGATATCCTTAGAACTCGAATGCGAGGGATCGATTCGAGGTAAAATAATGTGCATCAATAAAGATAGACATTGATTTATGCATGGTAAAAGTTAATTGAATACTAAGGGTAAGAATGATGAAACCCAATCCCACTTTCTCATAAATATATTTCAATTTACTAAGTTCTGTAATTTTCTGTACTTTCCTAATTAAATGAAATTCCGCTTATCCTTCCTGTACATAACTATTGAACTGTTGAATTCTATTTGGATTAACTGAGAATCTCAAGTCCCTGTGGAGACGATCTTATAAATTTTGTAACTTACAACGAAAAATTGGTACGCTTGCCAAGTGTCCAACAAGTTTCTGGTGCCGTTGCCAGGGACTTGAGTCGCTCGCTCAGTTTTTTTTTTCAAATTTAAATTTTTCAATTGAATAGGACTTTTTATTTGCTTTCGTTATTTTGATTTTGTATAAATTCTCGATACTTACGAGTTATTGCAAGTTTGTTCTTTTTCCTTTTTGAGGTAAATTTCTTGCAGCTACATCGTTATTTAATTCAGAAATTACCAAAAAGAAGGAAAAGTACTAAACAACCAAAGAGATGCCAAGTGAATCTTCTTCTTCTATTTTGATTCTCCTTCATCAGTAAAGCCACCTGTAATTTATGGCTGATAAAGGAGAGGGAGAAGAAAATAGACCACCGAGGAGGACTCTTGGTGACTATGCATATCAACAAGGACCAAAGCATTACAACAACATAGTCATTCCTCCTTTCAGTAAAAATGTTGTGGAATTGAAGCCCGCATTGCTTAGTCTAATTAGATCACATCCTTTTTTTGGACTAGATCATGAAGATCCATACACGCATTTGTCTACCTTCATGGAGCTATGCAGTACCATGGGAACCTCTGATGCAGATGCTGAAGCTGTTTATCTCAGAGCTTTTCCGTTCTCCTTGACAGGTAAGGCAAAGACTTGGCTTCAATCCCAACCAAACAAAATTATTAGCACTTGGGAAGAAGTGGAGGAGAAATTCATTGCCAGATTCTTTCCTCCATCTAGATTCATAAGTGCAAAATCAGCAATTGCTACTTTTACCCAAGGATTTAATGAATCTCTCTGTGAGATATGGGAGAGATTCAAATCTTTACTGTGGAGGTGCCCAAACCATAACTTTGATGAGATTGCACAGCTACACATTTTTTACAGTGGTTTGAGACCTCAGACAAAGATGATTCTTGATGCCTCAGCTGGAGGTACAATGATGTCCAAGAGCCCAGAGGAAGCAATTATAATCATTGACTCCATAGCAGCCAGTGATTACCAGTCTCACCATGATAGATATCTGATTCAAAGGAAAGGTATAATGGAGCTGGATACTCAAAATGCAATTCTAGCTCAAAATAAGCTCTTGACTCAACAAATAGAGGCCTTGACCAAATAGATAGGCCAACTTCCTCAACAAATTCAACAAGCACCTCATGGTTGCCAACAAGAAAAGAAGGCTTATTATATGCAAAATTAGACTAGACCTCAACCGAACTTCCAAGGAAATTACCAAGGCTACAGAGATGGCCCAAGTTCTTATGGCTGGAAGCAACAAAATGAAAATGCATATTATGGTCCCACTAACTCTTCTTGTGCAGGTCCCTCTAACAACTCTTATGCAGGTTCTTCAAATAGGGTTCCACCACAACAACAACAAGAAGCTCATCCTGATAGAATATAAAAAATGGAAGATACTCTAACTCAATTTATGCAGATGTCCATTTCAAATCAAAAGAACACTGAGACTTCCAT
>QARZ01040871.1:69474-88055 GCA_013407115.1 Glycine latifolia
ATCCAAAAGAACCAAGGGAGTGTTTTAGAGTGGATGTCCTGAATGAAAGAATTTCTAACTCCAAGAAGTTAGTTCAAGAAAAAGATCGTTCAGAGAAAATATCAACTGAAGCATTGAAGGAGATGAGTGAATCTGAAGAAGAAGATAATTTAGATCATCTCTAACAACCAGATGCTTTCAAGGATATTCCTTACCAGCAAACTCTCTTTGAGGAATTGTTAGAGGAAGTGAAAAATCAAGAATCAAAAACAAAGGTAAACGCAGTACCTCCACATGCTAAAAATGTTTTCCTTGCAGGAAATTCAAAGAAACCAGTTATCAATAAATTAATGCTCTCTGAAAAAGAAAAGAAACTGGTGAAAATATTGGAGGAGAATACAAAAGCCAAAGGCTCATCATTATTGTCCAATTCCTGGGAGCCAAAGCCATAACAAAGGCGTCCAACTAATACGACGTTAAAGAAGCGCTCCTAGAAGGCAACCCAGTGTTTTTAAATTTTGTCTTTAAAATTGTGTTATTTTAATTTATATGTCTTTACATTTTATGTCTGAACTTGACTTTTTGAATTTTATGTCTTTTTGGAAAGTATCATCTATTTTGCTAGAACTGGATATAGGTCCATTGGTTAGGGGGATTAGCAAAGCAGATGAAGAAGAAGAACGTTGCAAATCCTGTTGATTATCTGAATGGAGGACATCGAGCTCCTCAACCACAATCTTCAAAAATCAGTGACATTGTTTTTAAATTTCTTTACTATTTTGTAGTTTAAATTCAGTACTTTGTTTATTTAGTTACTATGTTTGCTTGAATAGTTGTGTGCATTTATAATTCTTTTTGGTATTGCACACAAAGGTTTCTATCTTTTTGAAAATACACATTTTGATTACTTTTTGTTTTGTTAACATATTTGTATAAATGTTTTTGGGGCTTAACTGATATAACATGTTTTGAAAAGAATCAACAGATAAATTTTTTGAAACTTGTTTTTTGATTTGGATCAGAGCACCATAAAATGATTTTTGGAAACTTTGAGAATGAAAAGCAAAGGAATGGTTTCCAAAGATCAAATGAAGGTAGGACTTTTTACATGGAATTGATAAATAACATCTTTCAAAACATTGATTTGATTTGAACATGAAAACAGACCTTAAGCCTCAGTGAGCGTGTGCAACCACATAAATTACATGAGTGTCCGCACTGATATGATTTATAATTGATTTTACATGAATTTCTAATTGTCATAACATATGATGCATGGATATGATTTAGGTCTTCTTTCTTTTTGAACATCTTTTTAAGCCACTGGCCAAAAAGCTATTCCAACATAAATATAATGATTTACCATTTGCAAACCCTTTTGAGCCAAACACTTGATATTTTGTTGGAACCCTAACCTAGGATAAGAATTCCTTACCTTACCTTAGGTTAGGAGAGCAAAAAGGGAAATATTTTGTTGATGGAAACTTTTTGGGTAGCTCATGCGATGAAAAAGACTTTTAAATGTGGCTATATGCTATTCATGTGATAAGTAAAAGAAAAGAAAGAAAGAAAGAAAAAGAAAAGAAAAATAAAAAGGAAACAAATTCCTTGTGTTTTAAAGTATTGTACAAAGTATTTGGGTGAAATGGAAAAATTGATAAACATGGATATCTTGGAAGAAATAGGAAGTGATAATCTAATTGTTTTATCTTTACTTGCTCTCCTATTCTCGAGGTCTTTTTGAATATCCAGAAAAACCAAGATTCCTTTCTAAGCCAGGCCCAACCACAAAAGCCCTAATGATCCATGATAATTATGTACTTTGATTTGATGGGAAATGAATTGCAAAATTAATCTATAAGGTATCAGTGTTTGGAATTGAGAATAAACACTCACCTGTGAGAATTAAACACCTTCGAGAGGTTTTCCTCTGTTTGAATCAAGCACATGTTTCCTCTGATGTTCTTTAGAAATGAAATGTGAATTGATCTTAATCTCATTTGGTTTTGTGAATTCAATCTTTTGTTTCAAAATTCTCAAGGTTGACTATTTGAAAATTTTGTTCTGATCACTCTGAAATAGTTGATTCTTTACAAAGCATATTCATATTTAAAGTATTTTTTTGTTATGTTACTTTGCTTGAGGACAAGTAAGATTCTAGGTTGGGGGGAGTTGATAAGTGTCATATCTTAGTAAAATTAGGACTACAATGAAGGCACTTATCTTTGGCTTTCACTAAATTTATCTATGAAATTGCCCTAAAACCTAGTTAGTTTGTAATTAGTACATTTGATGAATGTTTTTTTCATATTTTGGAAGATTTGTCCAATCATATTTTGCATTTTGATAGGTTCGAGGAAATTCCAAAGCTTTTGAACAAGCAAAGCAAGCAAGAAGGGCTTAAAGAGCAAACATGGGAGGTGTTACAAGCAAAACAGGCCCAAAATCCATCAAGGCCCAAAGTATTCTTCAGGGCTAAGTTTTTAACTCTCTTAGGTGACCAATTCCAGTATATTTGGCTCGCCCAGGCAAGCACCAAGTTCCAAGAAGATAAAGATAAGCTCGCCCAGGTGAGCAACCAAAGAACAAACCATTCGCTTGGGCGAGTGAAGCTGGCAAGAGGCAAAATGTTATATATAGGGGACGAATTTGGAGGAGAAGGATGCCATATTTTTTCATTCCTTGCTTCTTAGCTGGTTCCTTAGTTAAGTAGGTTAAATATTAGTAGTAAGGAGGTTAAGAAAATGAGAGAAGTGAGGATTAGTGTGGAGACTCTGCTGGAAAGAAGCGGTGATGGTTCCTTTCATCAATTCTTCTCTTGAAGAGGTTCTCTCCATGCTTAGCTAGCTTCTCTAAGGATTGGATGTAATCTTCTTATCCCTATGTTTCTCTTTTAATATTTATTTATGCATGAATCTTCTACTCTTTGTCGGTAATTTCATTCTATGCTTAATGCTTGATACTACTTGATCACTAGTGGCCCTGTGAAGATGATCTTATAAATTTTGTAACTTACAACGACAAATTGGTACGCTTGCCAAGAGTCCAACATTCTGCTGGCCTCCCCCATTCTGCTCTCTCTTGGGGTGTGGGCAGTCCCTTTGGAAGTGACCCTTCTCCTTACAATTATAGCAAGACGGGCCCACTTGTCTGCACTATGAAACAATGTGCCCAGGCTTACCACACTTGAAACAAATGATCCGAGTTGGAAAGGTAGTGGGTCTGCTACCACTACCACCAGGAAACCCCACAGCAGCTCTTTGGTGGTTCGGACGTTGACCATGCGGCTTATGGGGAATGGTGTAAGGCTTCCCACGGTTTTTCTGCCCGGTCTTTTTGTCCTTCACAGGGCCAGTATTCAGGTAGTAGGCCACCCGGTCTCTGGAATCTTCATCCCATATCCTACACATGTTGACCAAAACTGGGAACTGACAAACTCCTTGATAGTTTACAGCTTGCTTCACCTCGGGTCGCAAGCTGTTCAAAAACTTCACGCACTTGGAGCTCTCTCCATCCCTTCCCTGGTAGTGAGGGAAGTACCTTACCAACTCTTCAAACTTAGCCGCATACTCGGCTACCGTCCTGTTCCCTTGCCTGAGCTCTAGGAACTTCATCTCTTTCTTGTTCCTCACATCTTCTGAGAAATACTTCTCCAGGAATGCCTCCTTGAAGGTCTCCCACGTCACTACCTGACCTTCCGCCTCCATGCATTGGCTGGTGTTATCCCACCAATACTCGGCTTCTTCCACTAGGGTATAGGTGTTGAAGGCAACTTTCTACTCCTCGGGACATGCCATAACCCGGAAGATCTTCTCAGTCTCTCAAATCCAGTTTTGAGCACCGTCCGGGTTGTACCCTCCATGGAATGAAGGAGGATTGTTGTGCTGAAAGCGGTCCAACCCCTGGTATTCCACCGCTCCTAGGGCTTCTCCCCTATTCTGATTCCCCAATGCCTGGGCTAAGACTTGGAGAGCATCAGCTATGGCACGATCATTCCTACCAGCCATCACTTCCTGCGCATAACAAGAAGTGAAAACCTGGAAGGAATACACACAAAACAAACACCAAGCTATACTATACAGTCTCCCTATTCTTTGTATTCCGGACTGCTTGCCATTATGTTCCCTCGCATTGTCCTCAATTATACAGATGGCCAGTCTGATAACTCCCAACAAAGCATAGAAACTTATGGTATAACAGACGTGAGAATTACAAATATACTATGACTATGCTAATGACAACACTATATGCAAGCTTCAACACAAACAATCCAAGCCACTACAAAACAACCAATCACTTCAATCATCAAACATTCATTCAAGCAAACCCAGAATACACAAGGAAACACAGCAGACTCAGAACTCTTCGGCCGAAAGGTTCGACCTGCTCTTATCCCACTAATGTAATGACCCGCCACGTCGCTACTGTATCACTATCTCTTAATCACGCCATTATCATGTTTTGAATGAAAACTCCTTTAATTTGATTTTGAAAATAATAGTAAATTTTCCGCAAGCACATAATGACCATCATCATAAAATAAACACGTAAATAAGATACATATAAGATACCTCGATCATATACATATATATATATATATATATATATATATATATACATACCAAACGTAGCATATTCGTAGGTATAATTAATTATGTCTAAAGTGTATAAGTTTTTCAAAAGAAACAAGAAATTATACAACGAAAGGTAAAGTCTCAAAAACACAAATCATCGCCGGGGTCTGATCCATAATCATCCTGGCAGCTCCAACCAAAAAGTGGTCACCTTCTATGTCACCTACTGTTGTCTACCTGCTCACACGAACACGGTTCACAATCATCACAGGTACCAAACCACACGGTACGACAAAGCAAATGTAAGTTTATCATATTAAACAACAGCTGATAGATAACATCAGTTAAGGAAGGCAATCCACACATCACAATATCACCATAATGTCCAAGCATTTCATCACGCAACCAACACGGACAGTCATTCAACAACATTCCACAAGCCATCTTATAATGCCTAGCATGATGCATGCTTTTGACTCATCTCTTAGCATGCAATGTGATACCACCCCGAAAATAGTCAATCCCTAGGGTCTTGATGATGTAGTAGCTGGTCAGGGTCACTCTATCGTGCACAGGCTACTCCCCTCCTAGTGGTGATCAGCCTCGGGGTGTTAGAAGGAGTTCCTTAACAGACGTGGCCCCCTAGTAGCCCAGTACCCTACAGCCAATCATCTTATTTCCGTCATGCAAATGTCGTATGTCCTATGGGCACCATCAATGCATGACCTAGTCAGGAACAACTCGTCCTGGATATAATAACGTCATGCACCCCCCATGTACATACCGCCACAATCACGGGCGGCCCCAACATGGGCTCATTGATGCACTGACCGCGGTCCTTGCAAGGTTAACCACCCGACCCCGGCATCTCACGTGTTTATACATAGCATATCACCAAGGCACCATTAATGTATGACCCAGTCAGGAACAACTCCTTGATAGAATAACTCTTCATACACCCCTGTGGGTATCTATGTATATCCACCCACATTTGATAACCATGGGCACTGTAACAACCCGGATTATAAGTCGCTAATCTGAGCATCTATGTGTGTGTTATTGTGATTAAATTACGTGTTATGTTGAGTGATTAATTATTTTAATTATAACTTGTTGTTTGAGTGCTTTGTCTTGGTACACGTGCTTGATGGGTATTGGACGTAAGTCAACTCTACTGTGCTGCTGTTGCTGGTTGTGCACGTTAAGAGGACGTGCTGTGTCAGTTGTGTTTATAAG
The DNA here is from genome assembly GCA_013407115.1 of Glycine latifolia. Taxonomy (NCBI): domain Eukaryota; kingdom Viridiplantae; phylum Streptophyta; class Magnoliopsida; order Fabales; family Fabaceae; genus Glycine; species Glycine latifolia. Next base: position 75,264 of record QARZ01040871.1, read on the forward strand.
CAGCAGGCAGGCACAACAACAAGCTTACTCTTCCTCCTTCTACCCTCGCATTTCCTCTGTTCTCTCTCTCAAACTCACCCAGAAACCTCTTGTTCCTAACCCCTTCTTTGTTATCTTCAGCATACAAGAACCACCGTAGCTACTACGGGATCCCGACACCAAGGAGAACTTCGTGGTTAGAGCAAAAGTAGGGAATGAACCGTCGTGAAGCGTGGACGAACTCCTGGTTAGGTAAGGAGAGTTTATCGTGTTTCTTAATAGCTTTAGGTACCACGATTTGGGGGCCAGGTAGTCCAACCGTGATGATAACTGCATGTCCCTGGTGTGTGCGATGTTTTTCCCAGAAAAGCTACATCTTTTATGAATGGGATTTGGTATGCCTTAAATTGTTGAGTGTTGTTTTGTGTTGATGTTTGGTGTTCTTGTGGGGAGTAGATGTTTTAAGAATTCCCCATGCATGTGGCTGAAGTTGGCATTTTGATTCTGAAGAGTTTCTAAGACACCTGTGGAGGTGTTCGTGAAGGTGATAAGTACCGGGATGGGTTGGTCGGGTTACACGTAGACAGAAATCCCTTGTTTGATGTCGGCTACAGAGATGGACAGGCTGAGTTAGATATACGTGTCAAATCCTCGCGTTTTGATGTCGGCTACCGGGATGGGTAGGCCGAGTTGAGCGGGTTACGTGGCATGCATGCATGCAAGACGTAACTTAGTCCTTATTGGCGGATATCAGTAGACCAGGTTCCCTACCCGGGGTCGTTCCCCTAGAGTCGTTAAGACTCATTTCCCATTTTATAAGGTATATCGGTTCCCTTACCCGGGTGATACGTTAGAGCTGTTAAGCTCAAGTTACTTCCCTATAGAGAGAAAGCTACCGGGTTGCTAACTCAGGTGAGCGCGTGCTTCTCGAGAAAAGAGCATCGGGTTCCCCTACTCGGATGCTTGTGTTCCTTCTTCTAGAATGACCGGGTTCCATACACGTGTCTTCTGTAGAAGCTCACCCTTCCCTTTTCTTAGAAAGGCCGGGTTCCTTACCCAGGGTGGGCTGTTTCCTTAGAATTGCCAAGTCAAAACCTTTTTCCTTGAAAACTGTCGGGTTCCTTACTCGGCAGGACTTGTATGCTCTTGGGAAATGAGCTACCGGGTTCCCTTACACCCTTGTGTGGGTTGGTGAAAGACAAACCCGGGGTCTTACAAGCGCTATCTGTTGTAATCGATTATAGCACTTATGCAATCGATTACATAGTGCAGAACCCGACTTGAGAACTTTACAAGAAACCTAAGGGCCTCTTGATCGCCTTTAGAAAATCTTTAGCAAACCCAACCGACCTCGATCGAGTTCTTCCAACCTCGTCTGTTTTGCTACCCTTGCCTTCCCTTACCCAAACTTTACCCCTCTAACCGACCTCTACCGACCTTGTTCGAGTTCTACTGACCTTGACCGACCTTGTCCGCCTTCGTCCAACCTTGTTCGAATTCTTACCTTGAGATAGTATGCCTAAGTGCCAACCCGGACACCTTGTACTTCACACCGGTTCACTTGTTGATACATGTTTGTGGATGACATATATGATTACATTGGTGGCATTCAAACTCGGCCCATGTGATGGCTCGAGATGAGGAATGCGTTTGGATGTACATAAATACCCATGGGGGTGTATGGCGTTATGCTAGCCAGGTCGTGTTGAGCCTGGTTCTGGGTCATACATTGATGGTGCCGTGGTGATATTTTATGTATAGCCGTGAGATGCCGAGACTGGGTGGTGGTAAACCTTGCGAGGACCACGGTCAGTGCATCAATGGGCCCTCGTGTGGGCGGTAGGTTACATTAGGGGTGTATGGCGTGTTAGTATATGGATGTCCTAGAGACAATTTTTTCATTAGATTAGGACGTACATGTATTTTTCATATTGTCATGAATAAATTATAAGCGCTCTTTATCTTGTTTCATATTCTGTCTCGATATCATTATTAATATATGAGTAATTGGATAAAACCCTTGGAATATAATAGGTATCTCTTGAATATCAGTGATGGGATCACGATCATGATGATTCAAGGATACTAGATGTCTATTCCTAAATTTTAAATTCCTAGTCTAGAGACACTGAGAATGGGGATCAGCGATCTTGGATAAGACTAGCACGGCTTATCTACCTGTATGCAGATATAAGGTAAAGACCTCATGAGCTACAGACATGTAGATGTCTTAGCTAAAGTCGTGGGTGGACCTATAAGGGTATAGCTCACACTGAACGGACCCACAAAGAGACACTATGAGGAAATCTCACAGATAGTATCATTAGAGTAGTCTCTTATTATTTGGGTATGTCTTTCCTTAGACCAGAAGTTTTCACCTAGACTGTGTTCTAGACGACATGCTTTGATTGTGTACCTCGTCTGCCTGAAACATGGAGACACATAGGTATACCTTTGGGCATGTCCTGAAAGAACACGAGTCTAGGGTGACTAGCTGAAGGAATTTGTCAAATCTCTGTGAGAGATTAGGTTATCTGCAAATCGGATAAATCGGGATGACATTTACGGGACTCGGGAATCTATGCATAGTAAAAGAAATCATGAGATGATTTGCCTTTAGAGTCAGTAAAATTGGAGACTCCCTATTTCGTATTAAAGCTTACCCTAGACCGCAAGGGCTGATATGTTACCCTAGGTTTTATGGGAAGGTAACCGAGATGAAAGGAAATACATATGGAAACCAAATAGATTTAATAGGATGATCTTGTCATTTACCTAACTAGTTCTGGGGCAACAAAGCATTGCTAGTGCTCTGTGTTGTCATTAAATGGGTAGTGGCCTTGTTGGGCCCAAACTCATTTATGTCAGTAGCTATGTTGGGCCTAATGGGTCACACACTAACACTTTATTGTCATGACAATATAGCATTAAAGGTTTTGAGCCTAATAATGATTGTTGGCCCAAGAAAGAGTTTGGATACCTATCTTAAAGAGAGAGGGGCACATGAATGGAGTTAATGGGCTTGGATAGTCCAAGACATTATTAATTAATTTAAATAATTAAATTAATTATCTAATATTTAAATTTGATAATTTAAATTTTGAATTTAAATATGAATTAACTATAGTAGTTAGTTTCATATCAAAAGGAGAAGATAAGAGCTAGATTTGAATTTGAATTCAACTAGCATCTTATCATGATCATGTCCTAGATTTTAGGAAGAAGTTTGACGACTGATTATAGGGCTTACATACGGCTGATATTTAATTATTATTTGGCAAAATAATTCCCAAGTAATTGACTTGGTCTTAGGAGGATATGATAGGAGGTTGTTGGCAATTTTTGAAATACAACAACTCTATCTTTTCTTCACGTGTGGGATGCTTCATAATCAGATTTTTTGGTTAAAAAAATCTGACTCAAACTCTTCTATAAATTGTGTTCTTGTAATCATAGTTCTCTAAGAGTTTTTGAAAAAAAAAACTATCTATCTTCCTCCCTTTTCACGTGCCCCTTTGTGTGAGTTTTGACTGAAAATTCAGCCACCAATATCATCTATTGGTGAGTCTCTTAGATAAGTAAAAACACTTTAAAACCTAACCTTCTTCCTCTCCATTGGTGCGCCTAGCTTTCCTCCTTTGGTGTTTGTTGGTGGCCTTCAAGAAGTGTTCTTGAGTCTTGACAAGAAGTGGTGTGGATCAACATTAGAGGGCTTGTATCTTCAAGCCTATCCTTGATCATCAAGTTTCGAATATAAACAAGGTAACATCTATGTCTTAAAGAATGATTCTTGTGTGGTATGTGTGTTTCTGCTTGAAAATTTTTGTTTTCTTCTCACATGCCTTCGGGCTTCAAGGCCCCATCTTTCAGGATGAAGCTTGAAGAAGAAGGATTTTAGTTTTTCACAAGCCAAAGCATTTGTAATTTATTGTGTGAGAGGCTAATCTCATAATCCTTGCATTGCATGAACATGATCATTAACATGCATACATAAATTTACTAAAGCATTAAAGTTGTTCATGTTTTTGAAAGAAAGTAATTTCTCATGGTTAATTTTTTGGAAAAACAAAATATTACTGATTTAATCGATTACACAAGGATATAACCGATTACCAGCTTCTGTTTGTTTCTAGAAAAGCCATGAAGAACACTTTAATCGATTACAAGGTAACCGTAATCAATTACATAGTTGTATCTCTAAAACATGCATGACTGCTTTAATCGATTACCAAATTATGTAATCGATTACCTAGGCTTATTCTGAAAATTGCACAGGACTGCCTTAATCGATTACCACATTCTGTAATCGATTACATAGGCTTATTTGGAAATTGCATATGACTGCCTTAATCGATTACCATATTCTGTAATCAATTACATAGGCTTGTACCAAAACTGAACATGACTTGTTTAATCTATTACGACTCGTATTAATCGATTACTTTGTTCATTACATTTTTCCAGATTGAGCTAAGAAAATTTTAATCGATTATCTAGAAGATTAATTGGTTACATATGATAATTTAATCGACTATGATGATGATTTAATTGATTACATTCTGTTATAAAAGTTGGTTATAAATAGACTGTGAGTTTTTCTGAAACCATCACTTCTTGACTTCGAAATTTCAAAGCATTCATAAGCATTCTCAAAGTTAGAAAAGATTTTCTGAGTTAGTTTGTTATTGTCCCACCTTTTAAATCTTCATGGTGTATTGAAACATTTCTTGGGCAAGATTTTCAAAGAAGCTTTTGGAGAGAAAGTTCTGAAATTGATTTCTTCACTTCAACTCTGATTGGTAAATGATATTCATCCATTGGATCATCAGGTTTTGTAATGACCCTGCGATAACCTGGGTTCGTATTAACGGGTTATCGGATAAGAAGGGGTGTGGATAACACTTTTTCTTCAAATTCGGGATCGAGGTATATGTTAGTATTATAGGAAGATCGGGTGATTGCCACGTAAGTGGTGTATATACATAGCACTTTTGGGAAAAAGCACTGATGTATAGAAAGGAACTCGGACAAGGAAGGAAAGAGCGACCGGGTAGTGAACTCGGTTGAGCTCGTATATTCCTTTTCCTTGAGAGACCGGGTTGCGGTATCGGTAGAGCTCGTGTCTTCCTTTTCTTTTGATGTCCGAGATTATGATCTCAGATGTATTACCGAGTTGGGATCACGAATGATCTCGGATGTGTTATTGAGTTATGATCTCGATGGAGCTCGGAGGAGCTCGTATTTGGTTGACTTGTAAGAGCTACCGAGTAGAGAGACCAGAAGAGCTCGTAACGCCTTTTGATAGAGTTACTGGGTTAGGAACCCGGAAGAGGTTAGGAGGAATCTTGGACTTGTGAAGTACCAAGTTAGGAACTCGGATGAGGTCGAATTAGATCGGATGAGGTCGGAGGAGGGTGGAACCTTGGACGTACTATAGTGACGGGCTTTTATGTAATCGATTACATATCATTGGTAATCGATTAATTCGAGCATTATTTGCTTGATATTATCTATATATATGCCTCTACCTTTTCATTTTACAAAAGTTACACGTGTTGACTTCCTGCCGGTTGTCTTGACGCAGGAAGACTCTCATATTATTTTATGACTCGTGTTAACTTATAGGCTATATAAGATATGTATGAGTGAGATATTTTCAGTAGTAACTTATTTTCACCGCCTTTGCTAAAGCACTTTCTCTCTCTTATTCCACTTTTCTTCATTGTTAAAGTGAGAAAAACTTCCTAGATAACCATTCCTTAACCTAAACACCTTCATATCCAACGTAAAGATTGAAGAGAATCACCATACAAATTAGTTTCCATCCTTTGTTAGTAGTGAAAACCATCAGGAGAGGAGATCATTTCTCCAAAGAAAGTTAAAGTTTCAACCTTTAAGAGTTACAAGGCACATTAAGGACATCCAAGCTTGGAGAAGTTGTCTTCTAGCCTTCCCTGCGGATTTTAAGGTAAGATACTTAAGTTTTACCATTTTCTTTGAGTTTGGTTTTTGAGAGGAAAGATGACCCGTATGAGTTAGGGTTGGATTTGGGTGATGTTTCTTTGGAAAAATATGCTTAGGGGGTTGTTGTGATGAAGGTTCAACCTTGAAAGCTAAGTTTTCTGGGTTTTGGGTATTTTATTATGCTCAGATAGATATTTGTGGGGTTTACAAGTCAATGGTTGGTTGGTTATGTTTGAGATCTGGAAAAGAACTGGGTTCTTTTCATGAAACGGTTGAGAACCATTCTTGATATCTTTCTTGCCTAGTGTAGGGCATGATAAATGAGATATTGTTGATTGTGAGCACGAGGCTGAGAGAGCCGATGCGGTGATCAGAGAAGGTAAGCTCTCTGTTCTTGGGAGATTGTATCCCATGATTGTGTTCCACCATACTCCTAAGGAGTTATGGTTATTGTATGATGCAGTGAGTGTATTTAAATTGTGTGTTAATGCTTTTTTATTGAAACATACATGTAAATGATTTGCACTGTAATGTTTGTATTGTGATTGAGGAAGCCCTCTGTCCAGGGAAGCGGACCATATATGAGAGAGTAAGACTCATCCTGGATGAGCTTCTCGATAATTCATATACGTCTGAGTGCATGAGATGTGCATGAAAGACTCATCTAGGATGAGTGTATGTACATGAGATGTGCACGGATGATATACATTTGTGCATGAGATGTGCACTGGTTAACTTGTATATCAAGATATACATTTGTGCATGAGATGTGCACTGGTGAACTTGTATATCTGTGCTGGAATGGCACATTGGTGTGATTTTGTACATGTGATGTGATGAAAGCCGAGATGGCTATATTTTTATTTTCTTAAAAGGCCGGGTTGGCTATATTATATGTAATGCCAATATAAATGCTTTGTACTGTGGAAGTGAACCAGGGGGAGAAGAGACTCCAAGAACCCTGAGTTTACTGAGATTGTATCTCACCCCGGTTGGGGATTATATTTTAATGTAGGTAATAGCCAAAGAGCAGAGGACGAGGTCCTGGGTAAGGGACCCGAGTAGGGGTTGTTTGGTGGATCTCAATTGACAGGCCGGGTAGGCTGAGGCCGAGATGGCTACTAATTGAGGATCCCGAACAGGAGGTCAAGGCTAGGTTCGAGGAAGCAGACTTATGGAAGGCGGTCCTTTTTGGAGATGCTTGTTGGTTCGATCTTATTGTGTATTTGTAACCCGGTATGGGTTCATTTTGTATGATGTATCTTTTGGAACAGAACCTGGGTGCCGGAATGTATATCAAATTCCATACATAATGTTTTAGTGATATTGTATAATGTAAGATAATGTCTTATTATTTTATGCTTCTGTGTTTACTTAATTATGTCAAGTATTGCTGCGTTAATACCATATTATAATGTTAATGAATCAGATGCATACAGGGTCGTTACAGGTTGTCTCTCTCCATTAACTCTTGTTGTAAATTCGTTTTTGAATTCTTGGTTGTTTGTAACTATTGCAAAGGGTTCTTAAAGCTTTTTCTAGAGTAGGTTTCTCTAGAGGGAAGGAGTAGAGAAGGGTTTTCTATGTCTTGATCACTAAGAGTCTAATAAGGTTTTAGATTTCTGTTCTTTATCTAGGTTTGATAAAGGGTAATTTTTGTAAAGCGTGTAAGAACTGAAATTTGATAATAATGGAACTCTAATCCAGTGTTGATTAGAAGAACTGGATGTAGCTTCTCTTGAGAAGTGAACCAGTATAAATTCTTTTGTTGTTCTCTACTCCTTAATCTCTTCTTGTTATCTTGATCTAAGGTTCTTTGTGATATCTACATTACTCAACAAGTTCTATTTTAAGCAATTGTTTTCTTGGGCTAAGTAGTTTGATTGATTGATTTTAAGCAATTACAGGTTAAAAACTCTATGGAGTAATCACTTACATGAGGGTTCAGAGGTATACCTTTGCCCTGGAATAATTGATTACAAGGGTTTCGTAATCGATTACTTCTACCGTTTCTGCAACTTTGCACAACTTTCAATGAAAAATCTGAAACTTATCTCTACATTCAAATTTCAAATTCTGGTTCAATGAACCCAGACATCATTGGGCTTGGTGGGAGCAGTTATTCTGATTTGAAAATTCAAATTTTAAACTACTTATGGCTATATAAATTCAGAATCCATAAGCCTACACTCCTTACACCAAAAATATACTCCTTAAGCAAAACTCTGCCTTGTTTTGCTCTACCTCTTCTTCTTCTCTACTTACAAAACACTGCATATCCTTTTCAAAAAAAGTTTCTCTTCACCATGTCTCAACCATCTTCCTCTAAGAAGCAGAAAACCAGCAAAAAAAAAGCTAGCCAAAGTTCTAAGGCTGTTAAGAACAGGTTAGATACCTGGTTCTCCACTGAGGGTGAAAGGAACAACTACATGTAGTTCCATGCCACAAAGCTTGTTCTGCCTCCTGAATATCTGGAGCTTAATTGGTTTGTCTTTAAGGGGTTCAATTTCCCTGAGATCCTACAAGCACAAGGACTCATGAAGTTGCTGGGGATGAAGGGTACTTATTACCTTGAACTAGTGAAAGTATTTTATAATTGTTCCCAAGGCTAGAATGGATGGTATTCTTTACTCCAAAGTGAATGGAGTGGCTATGGTGATTGATGAAACTATGTGGAATGCAGTGGTAGTATCACTTTTAAAGGTTTCCAAAGGTTTGAAAAAGAAATTGGTGGTTATTTAAAGATGGAAACCTATAGAGGTATGATGTTGAATCCTAATGCACGTATTGGAAACAAATTAGGTGTTGGCCACATGACTGTAGAAGATAGGATTCTTCACTACATCATCATCACTTACATCTTAACACCTAGATCAACCAACCATGCTAAGATCACTGATGATGATCTTTAGTTGGTGTATGGGATGAAAACTGGAACTCAAATCAATTGGGTTCTGGCTATTGAAGAAACTATGATGAAGGCAAAGAGGCTGCTAAGCTATCAATTTCCTTATGCTGTCATGATCTCAAGGTTTATTAACTACTTTGAGATTGATATGACCAATGAGATTATGGAAAAAAACCACTAACATTACCAACCTCATCTCTAAGAAGCATCTCACCAAGCTGGGATTGATGAACACCCCAAATGGGTGGACCATGGTTGGAGATCAAGCTCCTCTAGGAGTTGTTGATGAGGACCTAGAAGCTGAAGCTGAACCTGCTAAGTAGCAGTGGAGTCCTTTTGAGTATCTCATGATTCAAAAGATGGATGTTATGATAGTTTTGCATCATGAACATTCAGCTGATGTTCATTTGTCTCTAAAAGACATTACCACTAGACTAAGCAACATAGAGACTAGAGCATACTTGTGTAACAAGAGCAATAGTTTTTCTTAAAGCTTGTCTAGAATAGGTTTTTCTAGAGGGAAGAGTAGAGAAGGATTTTCTAGAAAGAGGAAGAACGATGGTGACCGACACAGGTTCCCTGACAAGAGAAGCAGTAGAAGGCTACACCACCCTTCTGTGGGGGCGAAGACTACCCACACCAACATTGTGCGAGTACACCCTCCTCTCCAAAAGGAAGGACTCACTGTCAGAGGTTCCATGGCATGTCCCTTCCTTCGAGGAGTCCCTGATGGAGATAACCTCCCGATCTACCCAGTTGCTAAATTGTACCCCCAAAATCACTACCGCCCAGTGATTCAGTGTTTTTAGTTTAACATTTTTCTATTCTTCTTAGCTTATTTGACTTCTCTTGGACTTTTATTTTCTCATTCTAACTCAGTTTTTGTATTAGGCAAACAAGTGGGCTTAATTGCTAATTGTTGCTTATTTTCAGATTTTATGCTCACTCGACCTATCTTCCTTGTGCAGGACCTAGAGAGGTCTACTGAACTCCAAATGGTGCATATGATTAGTCCCTGGAAGGATACGGAAAAGATCTACAATTTTGTCAGAGATAAGTCGAGGTCAATTCTATCATTTTGAAGGTCATTTTAGACTTGGAAGTCAAAACCTATGCACTGGAGTTTTGGGCTGCGAATTTGTGTAATTAGTAATTAGTTAGATTAGATGGGTCTAATCATGACCTATTCTTTCCTACTGAATCAGTAAATATAAATTAGTGCAATTAGTTAGTGGATGGACACACTTCATTTGAGCACAAACAAAATTTGTAATTTCTTTTAGAAGTTTTCAGAATTAAAAAGTTATTTTTCTTTTTATCTCAACTGTTCTTCATTGTTCTTTATTTTTCTTCTTCCTTTCATCACCGTTCTTCTATTTTTCTCATAAAATTTTGTGGCTCTTCCATTGATGATGATCATAGAAGGCTAAACAATCAATTAATCTAAGGATCCAGTCCAAGCAAGTAGAATTTGAGTTCTGGTTTGGTATTTTAATTTCTATGTGAATGTTCATCTTCTTCTTCAATCCTCTTTTCAATTTTCATGATTATGAATATGTTTAGGATTGAAAACAAATTAGGTTATAGATTTATTTCTTAATTTTGCATTTTAATCATAGATTGTTTGGATGATATTTCAATCCGATTAGTGATTTCAATTTATTTAGTAGTTAATTTGATTGAACTGCTTCTAATGATATTGAATGAACCTTCATAATATGATCATTATACGAGAACTATGATAATTTTTATTGCTTGGTTTGGTAAATTGGATTGATATTCTTGAATCTTTTTTACAACACCTTTTATAAATTTTGTTAGTTTCTGCATTTTTATTCAATTCTTGTTTATGTTCCTGCAATTTTTATTCATTGCCTACAAACTATTCGATTAAAATCCCCTTATTGTTTATTAGTGAATTGAAGTTGAAACCAAATTGATCGTGTCTCTGAGTCGACCTAGGTTAATCTTGTGCTACAGAATTAGCGTAGTTTAATTGTTTTGTAGATATTCGACAGTCATTATCACCCAGACCCATGGCGGAATCGAAAATGAAAGACGAAGACATAATCAAAAGAGGAATACCTTGAATGAAGAAGAAAGTTGAAGGAGAAAGTAAGATCGCGAATTGCAAGCAAGAAGTAAGGAAGGTTCTAGAAGAGAGAAAGTCAGAAATTCAAGAATGGTCATGATAGAAATGATGCCCTAGAAATCTGTGCCATGATGTATCTCCACTCACCCACTACCCACGTCTTTAGTACGTGCCCACTCCATGAGTGACACGTATGCAGAAGTACTTCGCTTGCGCCCCATAAGCCTATGGCAAAGGACAAGCGAAATTCTTGCCTTTAATGCATTCTCTAACAGTCAGATAAGGGAAAAGTTGTCTAATATGGATACTCCACTTGCCTGATGTGTCCAACCTCATTGCACAACAAATAGCATGTCCTCCCTGGACAACTTGATAACAGTAACCCGAACCACACTTGTCCAGGCTGGGGGCGCTTGACAAACCTACAACCCCCTCACCTGTCGAGATTATCACCATCGACACGAACAATGTTTATTCCTACTCGAAGGCTTGACAAACTTGCGACCCTCCTACTTGTCAAGTTCGCTACCTTCGACATTAGACAATCTTCCTCAAAAATGACAACCTATTTCGCTCGCAAGCTGGCTCAGAGCTTAGGGGCTTATGTATTGTTTAGAGTCCACAAAATACACGTGCCAACTTACGTGTTGCCCCAGCACACACGTCGACCCTCCATGTCAACCTTGGCACAGAAGCACGAACGCCTCCTTCTTAGCAGTTGGGATGAGCGCTAACAGAATATCTTTAATGCCTTATTATTCAAATATTAACAATAATGTTGTAACATTCCTATCAGGTGGCAAGTACTCAATTATCTACAAGGAACATATTATCCGTAAGGTACCACTATCTATAAGCCTAATTATCTATACCTTATAATTATCTGTTAGTCATTATCTACCGGCTAATAATTATCTGCAAAGGTTGTTACACCATTGTAACAACCCCGACATACAAGGACCCGAGACTCCCCCCTCACTCTATAAGTACTAGGTTCTGTCTCACCCTTTTATTGACTCATTCTTCATAATTCACATACTTACTTGAGTGTCAAAGTCCTTTATTTTGTAGGTCCCCCCTATTGCCCTCTTAACAAAGCCAACTCAATGTCCGACGTGAGAGATCAGGAGCATACCTAGGCCACGTCCACCCTGACGTAAGCTACATCCAAATTTTAGTAAGTATAAATATGCTATTATTTCTTTCATACTGAACAACAAACATGCGGGCCAATTGCTATATACTACTACCCATTCTTCTCTTTTGGTTTTTGATTCATAAGATGTGAATTATTCATTTTATCCTTTCCTATACTTAACACAAATTGATTTTTTTTTGTTTAACAATGTATACTCAATATGCAGGTCCACTTTCGTAGCACAGAGAATGGATTGTCATCCTTTGTTTGACAGCTGGAACCAAATTGGTATTGGACCCAAAACTTGATATTCTATCTCAGCTTGCTATATGTTACTACATAATCTCAACTTCACTTAGAAATTATCAAGTTCACTATTTGATATGAAAGCCAGATGGTTATTTTTTATATTATCTAATGATGAATACATATCATGTTGCAGAGATTTATCAAGTATCAACTTCATGTCCCACCTTTTAGAATTAAATAAAATAGTACATTGTGCACTAATTACTTATGAGAGAGTTGCTAGATTAATACCTTATGGAGGTCATGATTATGAGTATTCTAACATTTTGGGATAACAAATATTCACTTTATTTCAATAGAATTGAAGCAAAGGATACGTCAATTTATTATATTCACATTTTTTCTTAATATGAATTATACAATAACAAAAATTAAAATCTTCCCAATTTAAATTAATTTATT
>QARZ01040871.1:88455-105496 GCA_013407115.1 Glycine latifolia
TAGATTAAAGAAAAAATAGAGTCAAGATAGAGAGATCTAGTGACTATTATAATATTAAAGATCTTGATTTATTTTTAAAATAAAGATATCATATGAAGTATGATAATTGTTTTTCACACCTTGTTTCTTTGAGCAATTATCCTAGTTTTTCTTTTCATTTTAGATTGGAATTGTTTGTTTTGTTTGTAACACTATGAAAAATCATTTTAGGACACCAAAATAGAATTTCTTTTTCTTAATACTTTTTGTAATGACCCGCCTCGTCGATACTGTATCACTAACTCCTAAGCACGACAAAGCTTGTTTTAATTGAAGATCTCTTTAATTTAATTATGAAAATGGCAATAAAAATTTTCTCTGCAAGCACATAGTCATACCACAAAGCAAAACACAACACCCAAATGTATATAATACATCTTGATACAAGTACATATGAAAAGCATAATTTAGTGTAGTTACAATTATCCATGTCTGAATGTATAAATTTTTCAAAAGAAAACAAGAGGTCAACAACGAGAAACCATCAAAACGTAACTAATGTCCGGGATCTGATCCTTCGTCATCCCGACAACTCGGTGGCTCCAACCAAAAAATGATACCTCCCTCCAAGTCACCTAATGTTACCCGTCTGCTCACACGAACACGGTTCGTGATCATCACAGCTACCAAACCACATGGTACAACAAAGCAGGGTGAGTTTATCATGTAAAACAACAAGCAACAGATATCAACAGTTAAGGAAGGCAATCCAAACATCACAATATCACCACCATATCTAAGCATTTCATCACGCAACTCACATGAATAGTCATCTACAGACATTCCACAAGTCAGCTTATAATGCCTAGCATGATGCATGCTCCTGACTCAACTCTCAGCATGCAACGTTGTACCATCCCAGAAATAATCCATCCCTGTGGTTAGATGATGCAGTAGCTTGTCAAGGTCACTCTGTCGTGCATATGTCGCTCCCCCTAGTGGTGATCAGCCATGGGTGTTAGAAGGAGTTCCAAACAGACGTGGCCCCCAGTATCCCCGTACCCTACAGCCAATCATCATATTTCCATCATGCAAATATAGTATGTCCCATGGGCACCATCAATGCATGACCCAGCTAGGAACAACTCGTCCTACATAGGTTAACACATAATGCACCCCCCATGTACATACATACCATTAAAATCACGGGCTGCCCCAACCTAGGCTCATTGATGCACTGACAGTGGTCCTTGCAAGGTTAACCACCCGATCCTGGTATCTCTCGTGTCTATACATAGCATAGCACCACGGCACCATCAATGTATGGCCCAGTCAGGAACAACTCATCCTGGATAGGATACTCGTCATACACCCCCATGGGTATCTATGTATATCCACTCGCATTCGACAACCATAGGCACCATCAATGTATAACCCAGCCAGGAACAACCCGTCTTAGATAGGATTACTCGTCATACACCCCCTATGGTATCAATGCATACATCATTCTCTCAAGCCATCACATAGGCCAACCTCAACTATTATCAACATAATCACATACGTCCCTTATACGTCATTCATAAAACACCACAAACAAGTGAGCCGGTGTGAAGTATTAGGTGTCTGGGTTGGCACCTAGATATAATAACTTTAGGTAAGAATCTGAACAAGGTCGGATGAGATCGGTAAAGATCGGACAAGGTCGTTAAAGGTTGGTCAAGGAAAGACAAAGGTGGACAAGAGCAGATGAGGTCGGAAGGGGTCGGTCGAGGTTGGACAAGGGAGATAAAGGTTAGTCAAAGGCGGTCAAGGGGTCCTTGGGATTCTATAAAATGCCAAGTACGGACTCAGCACTATGCAATCGATTACATAAGTGTTGTAATCGATTATAACAGATAGCGCTTGCAAGACTTGGGATTGTATTAACATCACCAACTTACACAAGGTTGTCCGGGTAAAGAAACCCGATAGCTCACAAAGAAATGGTACGAGCTCTACCGAGTAAGAAACCCAGTAGCTCTAAGGAAAGGAGATGAGCTTAACCAAGTAGAAGACCTGTGGTTCTTTTCCTGAGAAGGCACGCGCTCATCCGTGTTAGGGAACCCGATGGCTCTTTTCCCGAGAAGGCATGAGCTCATCTAAGTTAGGGAACCTGATGGCTCTTTCAAAGTAACTTGAGCTCAACAGCTCTACAGTACCACCCCGGGTAAGGAACCCGGTATATCTAAAGAAAAGGAAACGAGCCCTAGCAGCTCTAAGGAACGACTCCGGGTAGAAACTCGGTATATAGACGTCCGCCAACAGGGACTAAGAGTCATGTCCTGCATGCACATATGCATGCTACCTAAACAGCTTAGCTCGACATACCCATCCTGGTACCCAGCACCTCCACGAACACTACTGCAAAGTGACTTGGGAGTTTTCACCATCAAAATGCCAACTTCACACAGATGCACGAGGAGTTCTTATAGCATCAACTTCTCCATAAGAACACCATCAAGCATCAGCACCAAACACCAATCAATAAACATAAAGCAGATCACGTCCCATTCACTAAAAGACATATCTTTTCTGGAAAAGAACACACACCAGGGACATGCAGTTATTGTCATGGTGTGACTCCTTGACCCCCAACCATGGAATCTAAAGCCGTTATCAAACATAACAAACTCCCCTAACCTAACCAGGAGTTCGTCGTTCAGGTAAACGATGCTGAAACACCATCTTCGTGAGCATGTCTGTTTTCTTTCGAACCTTAAAAAGGATGTTTGTCGGCCTCTACTCTAGTCACGAGGTTCCTCTTATCGTAAGGGGTTCGTGGCAGATATGGTGGTCTTTGAGATCTGAAGGTAACACAGAGGGGTTGAGGAAGGGTGGTTTCTGGGCAAGCTTAGTGAAAGAAAAGAGAAAAGAAAGAAAAGGGAGAAAAGCTCAAGGAAGAAGAAAGGGAAAAGCTCCCTCTGCTATGCACTCTGCTGCTTATAAACACGGCTGACAAGGCACGTCCATTTAACGTGCACGGTCAGCAACCACAGAACAGCAGTGTTGACTTACGTCTAATCATCTATCAAGCACGCATACCAAGGAAAAATAGCACCAAACAGTAATTACCAAATAAACCAAATAATCAAGCATTACACACACATAAAATGTCCAGCTTAATACACTTTAAAATCTGAGGTGTTACAATGTTCGCCTCCCTATGGGATGCTATAACACCCTTGGATATAACCTTTCAAAATATTCTATAGATTTACTTAACAAAATATAGGCCCCCGTTCTTATTAAATCCATTTTTGTAAGACACCACTTGATCTTTAAAACATGCATAATAAAATGTAGTAATCGCTTAATGCATCAAAACGTCAAGTCAACAAATAAAAGGAAATGTGAATAAAACATACATGCTCAAATAATAGATGAAGATAACAGGTGAACCTCTATGGTCACCAAATATAGATAGATAAGTGTCATGTTCCATAAAGAGTAGCAAAAAATAATGTGTCTCAATGAAACCAAGGAGTAACATATACAACCCTCATATAATTAAGTAAAGTATTGTAAAGTAGTAATGACTGACTAAAAGGGCCGAGCCTAGGTCTACCCATCCCAAAATACATATAAGGGCAAAAACCTAAGACTCGGAGCATTTGTAAAACCTCAAATTTTAAACTGAAAATATTGCTTGAAAACGCTTTAATTTATTTTATTTTAGAAATATACGTCACTTTTTTTACTGCTACTTATTAATAATAAAAACATCTTATACTATTTTTTAAAAAACAAAATGCGATAGTTAAAAAATGCTAAATAGTTGCATCAAATTAAAATAAATGCAAATGTAGAGTAATTTGAAAATACAATGAACACTTATGCAAATAAACCAAGAGGAGGGGTGAATTAGTTTTACCTCAGAGTTTTAAAAATTTCCTTTCAAACTTTATAAGAGCGGAAGACTTCAAAAGGATCATATCAATTTAAAACCAATCAGAAATCAATTTACTTCATCAATCAAATTATTCTTGTGTTGTAACCAAGTTTATATGATGAACAAATTTTATACTTCAAGAATTTAATGAAATATAAACTGAAATATAATGCACACAAGATTTATACTGGTTCATCTCTCAACCCTGAAGGCTACATCCAGTTTTCTTCCAACTAAATCTTGGTTAGAGTTCCACTATAACAAATATCAGTTCTTCACAAGCTTACAAAATGATCTCTCTTACCCTCCCTAGGTAAAATTCAAAATCTACTCCTTATAGACTTTTCAAAAGATCAAGAACCAGAGATCCCTTCTCTGTTCTTCCCTCTAGAAACCCTTTCTAGAACAAGCTTTAAAGAAACACAAATATCAACTAAACTCAAGCTTTAGGTACAAGAAAGATATCACCTCATAATCCTCAGCTATTAGAATGATATGAATAATTCAATCAACCTGAGATTATATGCAAAAGATGACTACCACACTTTCTTGACTGCTTCTTTATGCACTTGCTTGAATATTTCTTTAAACAATGAGTATCAAGACTCATATCTCTTGTAAATCTCAATGATACTCAACACATATGAAGTTTTCACTACTTTCAGCCTTGGGTACACTTGAGAGCTTTAGAGAATGTATTTGACAGAAGTATACACGAGTATCTCTCTTTTCTTTTTTCTTTTTCTCACTCAGACTAAGCTTTTCTATTTATAAAAAAACTGTTTTAACTAACTGTAATTGATTATTTCGTCAAGATAATCTATTATTTTAACTCTTGTATTCAATTATTTTATCCATATAATCGATTAAATTGTTCATCAGAAATCTGGAAATCTGATACAAACAGAATAATCAATTAAATTGCCTTGTAATCAATTAAGCCCAAAAAACCTAGTTTTACAATGCACACATGTAATCGATTAAGTACCCATTTAATCGATTAACACAGACCATGCCTAAAAACTTATCAATGCATATTTAATCGGTTACTAACATCTGGTAATCGATTAAACCAGATGAACATGCTGTGTAAAATTATGCAGAAGCTTATGTAATCGATTATTTCCGAAGATAATCGATTATCACAGGAAGTTCCTAATTCTATGTAAAGCTAATTTAATTGATTATGATCTAGTGGTAATCGATTAAAATGTTCATAAGGCATTTTCCAGAAAACATACACACGCCTATAATCGATTATTTAACTTAAGTAATCGATTAAAGCAGTGAAAAAATGTTTTATACAATTCCTAATTGCCTTTATGAAATTCTATAAGTTTGCTTATTACCACATGATTAAATCCTATCAAATGAATGTATGAATGCATGAATTATTAATAGCTAAGGAGGATTATAAAGCCTTATCTAATGAACCAAGCTTAAACACAATTACATATGCCATCAAATTGATTGGGCATGTAAAATATCAAAACTCATTTACTTCAATCATCTTTGAATCCTTTGCTTCAGCTTCTTTGATTCTAACATAATTCAGTTTCCATATATAAATTAAATAAAACTTGTAATGTCACAAAGAAATATACAGATACAACCCATAATAGTGTGATAATAAACAAAATACATTTTTCATCCCTGCTACAGCAAAAATACATCTTTCTGGAGAAAATATCTTTCAAAATACATAAAAACAGTAAAGTAACTAGGACCAGGGCAGATCACTTATCACACTAGAAGTACAGAACTAACTAAGATATGTCCTCAGAGAATCCTTACTCTCCTCCTCAGATGTCGGTTCTAACTGCTTCGGTAATTCCTAGTACTCCTCCATTTCCTCGAATGATATGTTTGAATGGTCACCTCGATCCTCTATAACCTCCACCGAGTGTACTTGATGCATGCTGTATCTGGTCTACAGTTGGCACTACATGGACTCGAGTATGAAAAGTGTAATGTGTGGTCCGTGTTACAGTGCAAGGCCATACCCACTCTTTTTGCGAGCTACACTGAGCCCGTAGATGCCTCAGTTTACTCGGCCTTGTCAGTACCTAAAAGTTGTTGGTTGCAGGGGTGAGTCCTCTACTCCTCAAACTCCATAAACAATAGGAAATAGTAAAACAAAATTAAAACATACGATCTACGTAACCACTACGTGTGGTTATCTAAACAAATAACACTCTCGCATCTTAAGCATGTAACTATTACACTTAATTCAGAATAGGGCCCAATCACTGCCACCAATCCTCTCAAGTCTTGATAGTCTTACAAAAATCATATGGATGACAGTTAGGAGCGATCACTACATACGGATAGTGATAAGAATAGTGATAAGTGCTATATTTTAGTTATTTTTAAGATTATAATGCTAGCACTTATCTTTTGATTTCAGTAAAATCTCTTATAAATTCCCCTAAATCTAGTTGTTTTAGATTTTGTACATTTATAAATGTTGTTGTTTAAATTTGGAAGATTCATCCATTCAATTTCGATGTTTCAATAGGTATCTGCGGCATCCAAAACAACCAAGACAAGATGAAAGATCAAATTAAGAAAACTCTAGAAGAGAAATTTGCCCATGCTAGCAATCAACTCGCTTAGGCTAATGACATAACCTCAGGGTTAAGCAACAACTGGCCTGGGCGAGCTACCTTTCTTCAAAAGTAAGCAACCACTCACGTGGGCAAGCTACAACTCGCCTGGGCGAGTTGATCTGGCACCACCTCCATCAAATGCTATAAATAGCATGCAAAGGAAGCCATTAGAGGGTCCAGAATGTGAGAGAAACACTAGGAATGCACAGGAAGGTGAGAGAAGAGAGAAAATGTGAGGAAACTCTGCAGAAACGGACCAGGGATCACCTCCTTCGTCATGTCTTCTGTTGATCTCTTGATCTACACAATGATCGGGTAGTTTCTCCAAAGGATTAGATGTAATCTTTGTACCCTTATGTATCTCTTTTGATATTTGATATATGTATGAATCTTTTCTACTCATTACTGGTGATTTCATTCTGTTCGTAATGCTTGATTCTACTTTATCACTAATTTCATGAAATTGGATTCTAAGTATGACTAGAAAGTGCTCTTTGAATTTGAACTAAATGATTTTACTCTTTACGTTACGTTGCTAGGAATAGAGCATAATGTTTTGATTGCATATAGCACGAGATTATGATTGTAATGCTGGGTTATTTACTTTATATGCGAGGGATCGATATTCCTCGCATTCGGGGTGAATTAATGTATGCATCAGTAATATTAGAGAATGATTCATATGTATTAGTGTTAATTGGATACTGAGGGTATGAACGATGAAACCCAATCCTATGTTCTCTTGAATTAATTAAATTCATTTTATTTATTTTCGTAATTTTTCGTATTTCCGACGCACTAATATGTTATTTCTGTAAACCAACAAATTTTGATTATATTTGTTGTACATAACTATTGAACTATTACTTTTTATCTGGAATAAATGAGTAGCTCAAGTCCCTGTGGAGATGATCTCTTTATAAATTCTGTAACCTGCAACGACATTGGTACACTCTCCAAAAGAGTAACACAGTCTCGGAGACTGTCAGGAGTAGCAAAGTCGGGCCTGTGAGTTACCCAGGCTAAATGAGTGCACCATATGTCGGGAAGTCACCACTCGCTAATTCTCCTAAGTTCTTCAAACCTCTCCGCCCACTGCACCTTAGTGTATCTCTATCAATCATCCACTTCGTCAATGCAACCTCACCTTTTCACAGAAGGAAATAGAACCACGGGTTCTTTTACTCTTTGTCCAATCCTCTTGAATCTTTCCATCATATCACGTGCACAGTCCTTGTACCAAGTACATCAACAAACACGTACAAACAAGCAAACAAAACAGAGAAACGAAGCTCAAGCGTACTACTCTCAGGGAACCAATCCTGATCCCTTAAGCGGTAAAAACCACTTGCCACATAAACAAACGGACAACATAATGGCTGTAATTATAGCTATCCAAACAATCATAACAAAGAATTTGCCGAGAGTCGAACACTCCCGAACCCAAACCCCAACGCGTACAAATAAAAATGACAATATGTAGACATATATATATATATATATATATATATATATATATATATATATACTAGAAATAAATTTGCATGCCACAAATATAATTATTGGAGTTCACACTATGTCGTCTTATCATTCAATAATCATAATAGAATACAGGCATGCATTTTGGTAATTTTATCAGCAGAGAATTATCACAATTTCAAAACATGCATCAGTCATCAAATCTTACATTTACCTCAGCAATATAACAGTAAATAAATCAACAGTTCTAGAAAATAAATTATTTTAAGATGATTTATATGGAGACACGGATTCCAAAGTTAAGTCATCTATTGTCTAAAATCACTCTCTCACTTGGTTTTTCACAGTTTTGCTCCTAACTTATTTTTAGCGCTCTCAATGTTTCGGGAGTCTGATTTTCACAAATCTTATATGCTACCCTACATTTTCAAACCTAAAAAACTCATTTTTTAGGTTAAAACTTTAATAAAAATAGTCCATGTTTATGTAACTCTCAATCCAAATTCGTGACAAGTTTTTCATTTTATTGAAGGTCCTTGATCTTGTTTTATTTGTAACTTTTGCTAGGAAACTCCAATTTAAGTGACATTTAAGGCTAACTCTATGTTTTAACATGCAAAGAACTCATTTTTGGCATAACAAACTCAAGCAAAATATCTTAGCACATAGATTCAGGACATGATAGCAAGCTCAAAAATTTCAAAGCAACAACATGTACAAGGAAGTTCAACAACAAGCACATGGTTCAAGAGTTGGAGAGACCCTTAATACCTCTTGTGGGCTCCACAAAATTTATAAAGAAGAATGAGGGAGTTTAGATTCGAGTTTACAACCTTCAAGAGTTCAAAATAAGGTTTTGAAACTACAAGTGAGAATGGAGCAAGAAAATGAAGTGAAAATCAAGTTTAAAGTTGAAAATGGAGTCACTTACCTAAGCTTGATGGAAGAAGGGCTTAAGAATACTTGGTAAAACTTGGAAGAAGAAGAAAAATATGGTCTCCCTTTTCTCCAAAAGCTTCAGCAAAATGGGGGAACTGGCCTAGGCTTTGGCTTTTAAAAAAACAACACTTATTGTAGGGGAAATGCTTGGACCAATGGAATTGCAAGGCCTAATCCTTAGCTTCTTAATCTAAGCACTTTGAATGACCATTTATATGACTAATTGGTAGCTTGGACAGCCCTTGATGTGCTCTCCACAAGCTCAACCATGCCTGATATGGCTTCTTGCACTTTTCCAAAACTAACTATAAAAGGATAAAGTAGAGTTTTGTCAAAAATGGTAAAAATTGTTTTTGCTACAACTAGTAAATCTTATCCTAATCTTCTAGATTAGTGTGCTAACCTCCCTTGGGATATATGTACTCAGAGGAACCTTACAAAGAATCCACTCACACGGAGACAAATTACACTGTGACTCAATGCACAGTGTAATTCTTGCACAGATGAAAATCTAGTTTAGATAGTTTCTATTTCTTTGTCAAGTTTTACTAAATCAATCATAGACACACACACACATATACATAGCATGAAATTCTATGATTAAAAACATATAACTATTAAAATTAAATTCATACATGCACAGATGACACAACACAAAGTTTCCTCTATCAGTCTGAGTTGTAATTTTTCAAGGTATTACAACTCTAACTTATTTTAATTATTGTACATCATATTATTAGACACTTTCATTAGTCACCAACTAATTAAACTAAAATTCTATTTTTAAACTATTTATATAGTCATTTACAAAAATGTCTTCCACTTTAAACTCTTGTGACTTAATTACCTTTTTTGTAATTCTCTAGAATCCAAATCACCATTAATCAACCTTAATTATCCACACTTAATTTCTAACTTACATTAATTACTAATTTTCTTCCAAGCTTCTAATTTCTATTTCTAGACCAAAATCCAATTATTAACATCTAGGTTATTAATAAGTTGAACATTATTTGACAAGATAATTTTCTCTGAATTATCCTTATTCTTTCTAGACTTTAGCTTAAAATCTTAAGAGTTTAACCATGCCTAGGTATCTTATGGTAAAATCTCATTTTTTTTTTACCATTTTAATAGTCTAAAAACATTACCCAATCACATAACAAAATAATAACACTATCTACCACACACACATGGAAAATTAGGATACAATGGTCACCTATACCCAGGCCCAAAGTCAGTTATATCCATAAAATTAATCAGTGTAGTCAAATATAAGGAGCCTCCTAGCAAGACTCCTCAGAGGAATCTTGCGAAGAATCCTCCTCCATAAACTCCAACTTCGTAAAGGGGCCCTCCTCATCCATCGATGGATCCTCCTCAAAAGACGGGTCCTCCTCCAACTCCTCTCCCTCATCTTTTGACACGAGATCCACCAAGTCTACCCTGGACGTTACTTGAGACTCGGGAAACACCGATTGGGGAGATATCAGAGTAGGGAAAATGGCCTTAGTATCCTTAGATGAATAATCAGATCTAGAAGAGGACATCACATCATTTGTTAGTGGTGAATGCGACTCGGAAGGAATAATAACCTCTTGCACGGCCAAGACGTCTCTATTTTAGGTATTCATGGAATCCTCCTTAATAGATGAAATATTCCTATTATTCCAACTTTTTGGTATTTTACGATTCTTCGGATGATATGATGGTCAATCATTTGCTTCATTGGTTTTGATGGTGGCAGCTACAAAATCCACTATTAGGTTAGCCATTTTTGTTATCACTTGCCGCGTTCGAGGGAATATTGCTATAGAATTTATTAATAGCATTCAAGGTTAAACATGACTCCTAGAGAATTACCAAAAAAATGAAGTTCTCTTTTTGTTCTCCTCTTTCTTTTTGATTTTTAATTTGTTGGCAGGGTTAAGGCCTTTCTCACTAGGCGAGTGCATTAGATTGATTCGAAAGTCCTTTCCTAAACCACTTCCCATTTAGTTGTTAAAGATAGATAGAACATTTCTAACTAAATGAGATTGAGTTCCAATTATAATATGCGGCGTAGGTTTGGTCCACCAAATGTAGAAGTCAACTATGTGGGGTCTGTATCCTGGTATGTTTACTGACGCACAGTAGCAACGAAAGAACTCGTAGAAACAGTCCACATGGAGCGTATCATCATGTTCCCACAGTGTCTCGATTGTGTCAATGAAAAATGGGGGATTCGACAACGTGCTCGAAATCGAATCCTAAAAATGGTAATAAGGAAGTGAGTACTACATCCCTTTGAAAACCACACACACAGACATTAAGTGCCACACAACCTAGACAACCACCACGTGTGGCATTCTAACATACATCGCTCATAACATCCTAATTCGCAGTTCTACTATCACACAATCCTTATTCTTGGGCCCAACACTACCACTAAGCCTTCCAAGACTTCATGGTCTTATGCAACATATAAGTGATGATTGGGAGGACATGTCAATGTTATTCAATCAATTACCTTAACCAATAATGATTTTTCACCAGTCAATGTTATTCAATCATTTACCTTAACCAACTAACCTACTCTAATCATAATCTCTCATGTGAAAGAGTCTAAATCACTTGATTCTACCCTTAATCCCTTAGCAAGTTAAACCTAGATATGAATTAACTAAAATCCCCTTTCAGTTCTTAGTGAAAAGACATTTCCCAATGACCATCACACTATAACATACATGCACATGGGTGATCAACCCATAAACAAGCAATAAACATAGAAAGGAAGCAATAATAATGAGATAACATTAAATGGATAATAAAGATAGTTACATCACATAGTTTTGGTATCCAAGCCCCAACAATGGTAAAGTTAACCTCTCATATCCATGAGAGACCTGAAACAAGAATGGGAATACAAAGAGAAGAAGAGAAAATGGAGAATAAAGGAGCACAAGAGCACCCAAAAGTCTCATTCTTAAACCTCTAAACTCCAACCCTTTTTAACTTTTTGCTCCAAAACGTTGTCTCAGAAAGGATTGAGCGATTAGCCTGGTATCCGAGCTAAGCACACACACAAAACAATACTTGTTTAAGTGGTTGTGCACTAAGCCTGAGATACGCGCACCAAACTTCAAATCTTCTCCCAACAACCTCCAGATGCTTGCTAAGCTTGGTTGGCGTGCTAAGTGCGCTTCTTCATCAACCCATAAGTGCTTTCTTCCTTGTTGGTGCACCAAAAATCTACAAAACACAACTAAAACTAATGAATTTACTAAAATTGACTTCAATGAACTAAAAAAATCTAAGAGATATTAATTTCTAACCTATTGAGAACAACTAAGCAATAAATGAGAAAAATTAAGATAATTGTTGTGCAAATTCATTGCAAAAACTAAGCACACACAACAATTATCATGTACCTATTGTGTTTCATCCACCCTCACTTAACGAATCCTCACTCATCCTTCATGATGAGAAGCAAGAACCACGGTCGTGTTGGTACTTATGAATAGACATTAGAGAGTGTATTCTCATTGAGTATAAGGTCATCCCAAATCTCGACACAACAATCTCGCTACCTCGTACATCCATTCTTTTCTTGAAATACGTGTTGATCCTCGTGAAGCTCTCGACCAAAAATATCCTCCTTCGTGCACACATATAAACATATCAAGAGAGGAGGAAAATCAATATTCTTCCCTCTCTAAAGTCATTAATTAACATGGCCCTTCAAGTGGGAAATACCACTTTAACAAATCACTCATCACCACATATCCAATCACTAAATCATTGCAAGACATTCAAAATAAACTTTTCCGAGGGTCGAATATCCCCAACCCCAATCCCAAAGCGTGATAGTTCATAATCAACGTCATTAATAACTCATTTAATAACATGCAACATGTTTCGCCAAGTGGTCACACTCACGTGGTCTTACAATAATTAACATAACAATTTTCATACTTCAAACATAATAAAGTCTCAATCAAAGAAAATTATTCAATCCATAGTTCACATCATTCATTCCATGTATTTCTACCCATTTATGACATGTTCTCATTTGGATTTCCACTTAATTACCTACTTTAAAATCAACTTTCCCATTGATGTAGAAAACCAATTAAGAGAAACCATATATGCTTCTCAAGGTTTCCAAATTAAAGGAACTCAGTTTTGGACTCAAAATTTCCTAAATCCACTCCCATTTGGCCCTAACTAAGAAACAGCCCTGCACTTGAATCACAAAGTTCACAAAACTTGTTTTCAAATTTCCAAGAGGTTTAAAAATCCATTTCATTCAAATTTTATATCAAACCCTATGTTTTCAAACATGAGGAACTCATTTCCATGGTCAAAATCCATAGAAACCAAACCCATATGTGCAGTTCTTTCAAAACAAGGCAAAATTTATTGAAAAATAGCAAAACTTGAAATTGTGATTCCAAGAGTTATACTAAATCAAATGGGGTGTATTTTATGTCTAACCCTATTTTTTTGGACTTAGTGAGTTCACTTTTGATGTCAATAATCATAGATTCCAGTTCCAATTTCAAATTTTTTGAGAACAGAACATTATACACATAACTTGCGCTAACTTAAAAATTTAATTCCATAGGCTATACAACTCCAATTAAGACATATCATGTATGCTTTCCTTGGTTTTTGAGGTCAAGGAACTCATTTTTGAACCCATAATTCAAAAATTAAACAAGAAACAATCATAGCATCTCAGTCATCGATTACAAGTTTCACACAAAAACATACAAACTCATAACATACATGAAGTTTAACCTCTAAACATCAAAGTATGGGTCCTAATAGATCAAGTACTACCTCCCTTACCTCTTAGTGGACACAAAGAAGCAAAGAGATGAGTGTGAGTTGAGTTGGAACCTTAAGCTTCTCTTAGAACATGGGCATGAAGATGGAGCAAAAGTGGGGTATGATATTCTTAGTGAGTTGAAGATGGAAGAATCATGAGCATGGAAAAGACTAGCAAACTCACCTAGACCTCTTCAAAAACCTTCAAGCACCTCAACAATGGAAGAGAAGAGACAAAAAGAAAGGGAACTCCCCTCTCTCTCGCTCTACACTCTAGGGGGAGGGGGTGAGCTCTTTTCTCTCTTATATTGAGAACCTTATGTCATAAGGGGCCCCACATGTGGGTCCCCAAGGTCTTTTCCCTTTTTTTTAAAACTAACTATTCTTAATGACTTAAGCTCTGAATTAGTCCCTAATTAATTATCACTTCTAATTTGATTCTAGATTGATAGATTCATTTATTAATCCTTTTGTTTTTAGACTTAGCTAAAAATAATTAAAGTAAGTGAGAAATTAATTCTCTTCTTCCTTAATTATTTAAACTAATGGTTTATCTCATCTAGCTATATTAATGTTCTAAACTATCATTAATGAGTCTAAATCTCTCATTTTAGTCTGAAAGTCTTTAATTACTAAACTACCACTAATGAGAGGTTTTCTTACTTTGACTTTTTAAATTGTAGTTGACTATTGCTCACTAATTATTTGACCAAAGGTTTTCTATATATAAACCATTTATTCCTAGACTCAACACTTAAATCTAGGTCACTTGACTATCTAATGATGGTTTTATCTCTTATAAGAATGATTTCACTAAAGATAATACTATCATACTACATATCAAACAAACATGAGCTATTTCTACATAGAACTTCCTAACCTACGAAAATTGGGATGTTACAGCTACTGGCTGAAATATCTCCTTGGGAGAAACACCAAAATTCAAATTTTACAACTACTTTTTCATTAAGTTGCTACCTATTTTGCTATTTCCTAAATTTCCCTCACTCATGCCTTTAAATCTAAGTCTATTTAGCCACAGACACACTCATTTCCTCTTATATTCATGTGGATCATATCATCACCCACACACTCCATTTCATTTCATTTTCAAGCTCAAAGTGTAGAGAGAATAAGAGAAGAAAAAGGGTAAGTTGAAAACCTTACATCTGCACCACACACTCTTTCCTTTTCATTTTAACACCACGAGAGACTCTTTATTCTCTTACCTAAACTTCCATGTTTCCATTCTCTCATGGTTAGTTGCGATTAAGGGAAGGAGAAGCCAAAAGGAAGCCATTTCCATCGTTTGCTTGTTTCGTGTTGCTAGTTTGAGTTGGCTAAGGAGAAACCCATGAGGAAAGCTACCTTGTGTGTGCTATGTATGCTTTATAGTCTTATTTTGTTATTGTGTTTGGTGTATATTTCATGATATATGGTTTGTTTGAAGTTTATTTGATGAAAGCATGAGATATAGCATGATGTGCTTGAAGATGGCATGAATCTATTGGTGTT
The DNA here is from genome assembly GCA_013407115.1 of Glycine latifolia. Classification (NCBI taxonomy): domain Eukaryota; kingdom Viridiplantae; phylum Streptophyta; class Magnoliopsida; order Fabales; family Fabaceae; genus Glycine; species Glycine latifolia. Next base: position 103,717 of record QARZ01040871.1, read on the forward strand.
TTGTTTGTACACCATGGCTTGTTCTTGTTATAAATTGAGTTGTGATTATTCTTTTGAGTTGATTCCACTTCTAAATGAAATAAAGATTAAAAACTGTTAGACTCTTTGGCAAGCATACCAATTGTCGTTGTAAGTTACAAAATTTATAAAAGTTCATCTCCACAAGGACTTGAGCTACTCAGTTTTTCCAAATAAAACTTAACAGTTTAATAGTTATGTACAACGAGTATGGTTGAAATTTTGATGGTTTTATGGAAATAACGAAAAATAACTAAAAAGTACGGAAACTAATAAAACGAAATTAATTGAAGAGAATGTAGGATTGGGTTTCATCATTCATACCCTCAGTATCCAATTAATATTACCATGTATAAATCATTTTATATTATTATTGATGCACACCCATTCACCTCGAATTGATCCCTCGCAATCGAGAATTCTAAGGATATTTACTGAATATCGATCCCTCGCATACGAAGTAAATAACCCAGCATTACAATCATAATTGCGTGCTATTTGCAATCTAAACGTTATGCTCTATTCCTAGCAACGTAACGTAAAGAGTAAAATCATTTAGTTCAAATTCTAATAGTACTTTCCAATTAAACTTAGAATCTTATTTCATGAAACTAGTGATCAAGTAGAATCAAGCATTAAGTACGAAATGAAATTGCCAATAATAAATAGAAAAGACTTATGCATAAATAAATATTAAAAGAGATACTTAAGGGTAAGAAGATTACATCCAATCCTTAGAGAAGTTAGCCGATCATTGTGGAGAGCACCTCGTCAATGGAAGAATTGATGAAGAAAATCATCACCAACTCCTTCCGACAGAATTTCCACACTAGGCTAAACTACTCTTGATATGCGCTTAGCACATGAGGTTTTCCTAAGCTTTAAGAGCGAGAATTGAGCATTAAGCATGGACAATTGCCCTCTTTGTGTTTTGATTCGAGCTAATGTAATGAATTGCCAGGAAATCGATCAAAGGTACCAAGATTGAGCAGAAATCAGAAAGAAAAGGACAAGGCTTGGAAAAGACTCTGGCACCAAGAGCGCCATAAGCACTGAAAGTTGGCGCCTGGAGCGCCAGGTCCACGCCTTCAGCGCCATCAACTCTGGAACCTGGCGCCATCAGCGCCAGGCTGGCGCCAAGAGCGCCAAATCCACTGGCATCCAACGCCTAGAGCGCCAAGTTCGCGCCAGGGGCGCCATTCCTTCTGGATACTGGCGCCAGGAGCGCCAGACTCGCGCCAAGGGCGCCACAGCTCGACAGAAGCAGGATATTAAGGGCAAAACAGAGATTTCACAAGCTGGGTTATAAATACCCATTCCTCAGCATTGAATGCACGACTTCTTGGAGGGAAAACAGCACAAAAATAGGTTTGAGGAAGCTTAGGAACCTTAGCTAGGGTCGAGGGAGAGTGAAGGTTCAAGTGGAGGATTCTCCATCTTCTTCTTCCTTGCGTCAGCTAGGTATATGCCATTTTATTTTGTAACACAGCCACCCATTATGAGGTTGGGCTAGTTCCATATTGTAGTTAGGGCTAAGCACTGAATGTAACCTCTTTTGGGATTGTATTGGATGCTCTCTTTCATCAATATCAAGTTATTTCACTTTATCTTGTTGAATGCATGTTTCTATCTCTCTGGAATTGATCACTCTGGTTAGGTACTAAGAGCTGGGGTTTACAATAGGAATAATAGGGCCTTATGCTTGGACTTGGGTAAAGTGACAAGCTTTACATTAACTAGGGATAAGAGTGTATGCTTGCAA
>QARZ01040871.1:105596-165425 GCA_013407115.1 Glycine latifolia
AACCTCTTTTGGGATTGTATTGGATGCTCTCTTTCATCAATATCAAGTTATTTCACTTTATCTTGTTGAATGCATGTTTCTATCTCTCTGGAATTGATCACTCTGGTTAGGTACTAAGAGCTGGGGTTTACAATAGGAATAATAGGGCCTTATGCTTGGACTTGGGTAAAGTGACAAGCTTTACATTAACTAGGGATAGGAGTGTATGCTTGCAACCTTTATTGCATCATTTAATGCTTAACCTAATAGCTAACACTAAGGGATTAGGGTAATTACTTGGGTTAAAGGGTTAAGATTACTACGGGAGTAGAGTTTAGCTATTATTGTATGAAGATGCATGTTGAGTAATTTGAGATAGATGAATAGAGTAGACAATACATATACAAAGGTAGGGAGCATTTAGTGTGGATTGCCCTAGCTACTTCACCACATATATCATCATAATCCTCCATAGTCTGTCCATATATTCATGTTTATATTTAGGTTTTAATTTAGCTTATTTAACACACACACAACAACAATTTATCCAATTTATTTATCATCCAACTTATTGATTCAATTTATAATTTAATTGGTCAACCAATCCTCGTGGGAACGATACTTTTCTTTATCACTTTATTACTTGTACGACCGGTACACTTGCCGAGTGCGCAACAACTCTCAAATCACATCCTAAGCTCTAAACTTTTGAAAATGGGATGCTTTTCTCCAAGGTTTGCATGGCTATTTATAGGAGAGGATGACTGCTCGTGTCCACTTGTAACGCCTCTCTTTTAAGTTTTCATCTTAATATATTATAACCAAATAAAGATAATCACCTCAAATTATTTTTCTTACTAATTTTTCTACTTATAAATCATGTTCTTTAGAAAAAGTAGAAATTTCAAGCCTTAAATAACACTGTAAATCTTGTCCCAATAATTTTAATTAGGTTAGTTCAAGAAAATTTTCAATCGTGGATTAAACCTAATCTATTTTCTTATTCTTTTTAAAAGCATATTACAGAAAACTTAGTTCATGATTCAGATTAAATCAACCTACAGATAAATCTACAAAACACAAAATTTCTAGACATACTACAACAGTACATAGAACATATCACATAACAAATGCTTAGAAACACAGAACATTACATGCACACAGCAACATGGCAAACATACAGCAACATAACAAGCATACAGTCCTCAAAAAACAAACCTAAGCTCTGATACCACATTTGTAACGCCTCTCTTTACTCTCTCGTGCTCAGTTTATTTTAGATAAAATATTGTGTCCACTTTGTATTAAAATTAAATTAGTTATGAAATTTTCACAAAATTCTTTTCGCTTTGCTTGCTAAATCGAAGAGTTGTCAGTAATATAAACGATTTTCCTCACCACGTATCATGCAAATAAAATTCCTTAACACATATTGTTAACAGTCCAAGTACAGCACAGTTCCAAATAGTCTGTTACAACATAAAATACATACAGCTCAGCGTAGCATCAAATACAGACAAACAGAAAATCACAAATAAAGCAGTCATCCAACAGCACACAGAACATCCAGCTCTTTCCTTAAGGCTTTCCTCAGCTTACTGCTCTTCTGCTCACCCAAATAGATTGGGGTCATCACAGGTGTCAAACCACAGACACAAAATATGGGTAAGTATTTAATAGACATGATTAGATAATTGACAGGAATTAAAATAACATCACAGACAAATAATTGATTTCTAGTAAAATAAATTATCTTTTGTAAAATAGAAACAGATGCATAAAAATGATGCATGATCTCTTTATTAAATGATGCATGTCTGAGATCTCAGAGGCCTAATAAAAGGTACCAAAATCAATATAGTTTCACCCACTCCAGTGAAACCAGTCTCACCCACTCCAGTGAAACCTCCCTCCACTCCGATGGGATAAAAAGGTACCATAAAACAGTTCCACCCACTCCAGTGGAACAGTCCCACCCACTCCAGTGGAACCTCCCTCCGCTCTGAGGGAATAAATGCAAATGATGTATGTAATGACTGGTTTTATTTTTCATTTACCTCTTTTATCATTTATTTCAATTTTTATATCAACTAATTTCACCCACTCCAGTGGAATACGTATCAGATAGTCCCACCCACTCCAGTGGAACACAAACTAACCAGCAATTCACTCTTAAATCATTTTTGTTGCAGAATCTCAACAAAACTTATTAACAAGTGAATGTTAACACGTCATACAGTTACATCACCTTATACAGCTAAATAAAATATTAGACGGCAGCTTAATTAAATACAGCAACGTTATAAAATATACAGCAACAACCTACAGCATCATTTAGTTACGAATATACAGCAACATATTATAGTATTATACAGCATCCTATACAGCATTATTTGGTTACAAATTCAGCTCTATACAGCCATATATTAAATATCACAACAGCATTAAATAATTTATAGCAACTAAATAAATTATAACCATAGCATTAAATTAATTTTACAGCATCCAAATAAATTATCACAACAACATTAAACTGATTTACAGCCGTATACAATAACATAAAATAGCTTACAGAATCATTATACAGCACCTACAGCAACATCAATTAATAATTACAGCAACCAAAGTGTAGCAGTATAATCCATACAGCTTTATTAAATCATTTTACAACAACTAAAAACTATCCTACAGCAATATTTAATTACATCAGTACAAAATTAATATACAGCCATCATTTAAATTTAGGATACAACCAAAAATAACATATACAGCAGCCACCATAATATTCAACAACCAATTAGACAGCAAAACAAGAACATACAGCTACCCTTAATCAAAGATTTAACAACATCAAATAATTCAACAACATCAAATAATTAATTACAAAATCATAAAATGGAATTAATCATTTTAATTGGTTAGAATTAACCTTCTTAATTAACTATTTTCATTCTACTAATTATATATTCAAGTTATAATTTACAAATTATTTTAGTTCATTTAGGATTTTTATCAAACACATGGCATGCTAATTTTAAGTTCTTATTAAACAAAGGAAACATAGCTTTAATCCTAGAAGATTAGATGTTAAATTATCCTAATCAACTACCTAATTCATGCTTATTAAATTACTTCCCATACCTTGATTAAAATTCAGCAAGTGGTTCCTAAACCCTCCTAGTGCTTCACGTGAACCTTCCTTTGTGTGTAGCTTTGTTTTGCTTTTATTTTCAAGTGAAGGAGTAAATGAAAGGGATGTTGGCTGATTTGGGATGTTATCCGTGCATTCAGCTTTCATTTTGGTCCCACCACCCCTTTTTATATGCTTAGTTCCATTTGCCTTAAGGAAAATATCAAAGCTTCATTAATTGCCTAACTTTTTGGTTGGCATCTTCTTATTGGTTAATGCTTCATTATCTTCCAAGTGGCCTTATCAAGACTATTCTACTCCTTTCTACTTTCAGCTGGTTTTTCACGTGAAATTACTCAGCCATGGGGTGTTCCATTTGCTTCAAAACCGTGGAATAGTTTTAATCTTAGTCTAAAAATTCTGCCAAAAACCCGTGTTACAAAAATTTTCATTCCGAACTCATTAACCCGTTGGATCTTCTTAAAATTTTAATGGTATAATCCTAACTCATATATCTAATTTTTGACCATTGGGATTTTTGAAATAATAACTATAACTTCCTCCGTGTCTAAAGAAGTCAAGAGGGAATTTTCTTCAATAAAAATTTCCTTAAACCATCATTGTTTCCTAATTTCCTTCTAATAACTTTTTCTAAATTTCTATTGGTTCATTTTGTTTTTAATTTAGTAAAAGATCTAGACTATTTATTTAGTACTTCGTTTCATAATTAAGAGTAAAATTCCCAGATTACATCTTTCCTTTTTCTGTGCTTTTATAGAACTCAAATTGGTCTATATTTCATTCTTTTATCTCTTAAAATTTCTAAATATTTCATTCCATAGTTTTTCTTCACTAGGAATGTCAATAATTTTCTTATCTAAAAGTTTACTAGACTTTTATCAGGTTTCCATAATCTTACTGAGGTTGATATGACCTTATCAGAGCTATAAAAGTATTTTGGTCATTTGTGCAAATGTTCAGGGACATTTTAGTCATTTGCCCTAGGGACCTAACTGTCATTTGGGAAATTGTCCAAGGATATTTTGGTAATTTTACTTAAGGATACCTTGGTCATTTCTAGAATTGTTCAGGGCAAAATTGTCATTTTCATCCTAGGGACATAAACGTCATTTCTAAAACTGTTAGGGGCGTTCTTGTCATTTTGCCCTAAAATTTCCTACTGTTTTCTCATTAACATTTGACTTGTAGTAATTGTCCATGATTCTTAAATTTTTGGGGTGTTACACCACTCACCCAGGCGAGTGTTTTTACCTATTTTTACGTGCCTGGGCGAATTTAATGCCACTTGCTGATGCCACTCGCCCAGGCGACCATTTTAGCCTATTTTCACTCACTTGGGCGAGTTAAAAGATCTTTCTGGAAACCTCCACTCGCCTGGGCGACCAAATTACACTGAGGATGCTCGCTTGGGCGAGTTAAAAGCTTAATGGTGAAGAAAGGTCATGGGCTTGGACGAGTTCTGGGCCATTTTGCTTCTGACACCTCCCAAATTTGATTTTTATGCTCCTTTCACTTGCTTTGCTTCTTGGATGCTTCGGATACCATCGAAACTTATCAAAATACAAAATATGATTGGACTAATCTTCCAAAATGTGAAAAACAACATCCATACAAGTACTAAATACAAATCAACTAGGTTTTAGGGCAAGTTTATAAGCAATTTTACTGATATCAAAAGATAAGTGCCAGCATTGTGAGCCTGTATTTAACTAAAATATGGCACTTATCAAAAACATACAAAATGGACACCTAAAACAAAGGAGATGCACTTCCTAGAAGTTGATCTATGCTTTCTGGAAATTGTTGGCAAGTAGTATGAATCTTTTTGCAAAACTGTAACTATCCATGAACCTTATAATCTTTGAGTTTAAACCCAAAAAAAATACTTCTCAAGCTTTAAAAGTAACTATCACATGTTAAATTCTAGTGAGAACTTTATTTTCTACAATTTTTTAGATTTGAAACTTGTGTACTGGGTTTTGATAGAAAAGTGTATTTGGACTTGTTTAATACTAGAACCATAATAAAGGCTCTACACAATGAATTTTTGAAAGGTTGGAATTTTAGAAACAAGAAATAATACTCTAAAATGTGGTAAAAATATTTTCTCAAGAATAAGTGTTTTTGTGGACTAAAATTGAGAGATGAGTGGACCATTCCTCTTATAGAGACAATCTAATATCTTGGTATTCTTTATTTTCTTTAAATTTTTGTAGATTTTTAATAGAGAAATCAGTTATTGTTTTGAAAACTACGCACAATAAACTTTCAAATGATATATGGAATGTATTAAACTAAAATGTTTTGGTCACTCAAATGATTATCTCTTTCGGACCTTGAAAACAACACAACAAAACCCTAAGTTTTCGAGCTACCTTAAGAAATTAATTGAAATATTTCTATAACCATTGGAAATATACTTTGGTGATTTTCTAAATAAAATAAGAGAGTTTAAATCAAATCTTTAAAGATTAATAAGTAATATTGTATGTTGTACTTGTTGATGGAACGAGGATAAGTGTTGTACATTGTTGACTTAATAAAAGTTACACGTGTTTTGGCTCTTAACATTATGATAGTGATATGTTGATGCATATGTGCATGAGTCAACAACTTTGGTTGTGTTGTTGCAATATGAGCTTTGCTCTGACAGTTTTAGCTATGTTGGCTAGTACACACGTAAGTTTGGGGTTGCTTGGTGGGACCCCAAACCTTGTGTAGGAGAGGTGGTGGAGGATGGACTTCCTTGGGGATGGATGGATGGGCAACTCCACATCTTAGGCCAGGATTGTTGTGGATCTTGTATCGTTGTAAGCCATTACCCACATACTTCTATCCTAAAAGGACCACTATATTACTTTATTGATCAGTTTTGCATGGGATCCCCCGAATAGTTTTGCATGATGATCTCGAACAATATGTGTGTGTGTGTTGGATTTATCTCTTGTATTTGGTTGATGATAACTGTGTATGAATGATTGGCATATCCACTACTGTATTATTTACCTACTATTTTAGATGTCATATGATTAGCTACATTCCCATAATATACGTGTATATATATGCCTTATTTTCATTAGCTTATCCTTGCATTGTTGCACATGTGATTTTGTGTCTATGATGATCTTGAACAACACGTTCGTGGGAGCAAATGGATGAGATTCAAGACCCACCCTTGGTTATTCTTCAATAATACTTGATTTGCACATTCTTTGATTGTCAAATGTATCAATATGTCTCCGCGAGAGATGGTCAACAGATGGGAGGCATACATGTGAAGGACTTTGAATCTATGAGTATAGGCTTTCGTCTAAGTTTTTGGTCTGGCATCACCTGGTGTGTCAACTAATGGTAGTTCAAAGGAACCTACTCATGAAGAGGTTACAACAATTATTCAAATGATATCTTGTCTCTTCTATCTCTAGAGTTTAATGGTAGCAGGAGATTTCTCTATAAGTCTCCTGATGTTTACGTTTTGGGATTAGTGTATGACCAGCAAAAGGAGTACATCATGTATCCCCTTCCCCATTTTGGATGTATTACCATAGGTAGTGGGTACACTATTAATGGTTTCATACATTTCACCTACCTTTTCTTTTGAGATATTTTTATAATCTTAGGTTGTATCTATATCCAGATAAACATGAGGTAGATGTTGTCTCATCTAGTGTATTTATCCAATGTATGACTTGTTGAGATTACATGTATGTTAATGTATGTCTTCAATTTATAGTTATATTTTGAAAAACAAATTACTCATATTTTCATAAATAAATTAAATTAGAGTTTTAATGGAGTTAAAATTTAGTAAAAAATCTTAGTATCACAGTTGGGGTGTTACAATTTGTTTACGTGTTGTTTAATGTTTGGGTTTCCATGATATTTGGATATTAGATATGTGTTTTTGCTATGCAAAAAGGGGTGTGGTTAGAGACAACAAGGGAACGTTTAGCAAAAACCAAAAACACACTCTCCCAGTCTTTAGTAAATATGAAAACCACCTCCTTCTCTCATTTTTTTTTCTTCTCCTCAACGTCTCTTTTCCTCCATGGTAGGAGAATTTTGAAGTTCAAAGATCACAAAAGGGAAACTCTTTTTTCTTCTCCTTATAGTTCTTTGGTTGATTCCTATTTGGTAACACCTATCTTTCCTCCTTTGTTCTTTTTCATTTCTCTTTTTTTCTTCATTGGGATGACCTATAGGGGTTTTTGATGTAGAAAGTCTCATGAGTGTTGCTTTGATTGTGTTTTCCATGGGTGTTGAGGTGGTGATGTTGTTGATTTGAGCAAGTTCTTTGAGTGAGCTCAAGATCTTCATTCTCTTCTCAAATCTAGCTTAGAGATGTTGTAGGTAAGGGAAGTTCACCCTCTTTTCTTGTTTTATGATGATTTTTAAGTTGTTTGGTTTAAATCTTGGTTTCTTTTGTTAGGGTTTAGTGTTTAGAAGCTTTAGGGTTGATGTGTTTATTGTGAGTTTGAATGCTTGGATAGCCATAATGGGGTTAAAGCTCAAATTGTCAAAGAACTTTTGTTGCTAAATTTGCAGTTTTAGCTAAGCTATAATTTTTAGCTTTGGCTAAATTTTGCCAAAATTGGGTATGCACAAATTTAGTTGAAGCCACGATTTTTAGCTAAGATAAATTTCAATAGAATTTGGAACTGCCTAATTTTAGTTGAAGCTAATTTTCAAAAGAATTGGGATTGCACGATTTTAGCTGGAGCTAAATTTTCTAACTTAAGCTAAATTAAAGCAAAATGTTTTACTTTACCTTGAATTCTTTCTTGTGAGTTTCTTAACTAATTCCAAGTTCATATAAAACGATTTTATGAGTTCTTATTATTATGTTAAAGTTGATTATAAGTTAGGATCAAGTAATTCAGATTAATATGCAGTTTTGGTGAGGCAATTATAACAATTCTAGCTGGGGAATATGTTTATTGATGAAATACATATATGTTTTATTAAGATTATGGAAGTATGGATGGAGTGATGATAAGTATGACGTGAATATGAATTGGCGTTAAAATATATTGATTAGTCTTTGACTATTTATTTTTGAAAACAGTATGAACAACACACAAGAATCAAGAGGGGGGTTTAATTGGTTGATCTTGGTCAATTAAAATTCTTAATCAATCAGAGTTAACAAGATCGTATCACAAAACAATCCAAAAAAGCTTTCAACCAATCAAACACCACTACTCAAAGAATGCAATAAAAAAAATTATGTTGATTGTGAAATGATGTACCAACGAATGACAAGTTATGATGACTACCAAGACATGAATGCTTGGATTTGATCATTTCCAGAGGCCAATCTCAAGATATCAATGATAGATAGTAGAACTTACAAATAAAAGGTGGGAAGATAAAGAAGATGGTATGAATAATGCCACGATTCGTGTTGGAACGATAAGTTGAGGAGGATTTGCCACAAAAGAAAGCTTCCTTGATAAGAATCAATTTGGGTTCAGCCAAGAACCAAGAAGAGGCTAAGCTATCAATTCAAGTAAGTGCTTAATATTATTCAATCAAAAGTTATTCAAAACTAGCAATGTCTGAGTAATTATAGAGTTAGGCCTCTAATAAAACCTAAAACCACATAATTTGGGCCTATTAAAGTCCACATTGAGGCCCATTACACAAATAAGAAATTACTAAATTACGACAATACGAAACTTACGAAAACTACAAAAGGAATTACGCTAAGCACGATATTCAAGCTAAGAGAGCTCTCCTACAATCTTCAAGGTGCTCCAAAGCTCCTTGTGACTTCCTCCATCCTTGCCCTTGTTAAATAGTCTAGCCATGATTCTTTTGGTCATCTCTTTCTGTAGAAGCTTGGTTTTGGACATTGTCATTAAAACCTTCAATTCATGGAGTGCTTCTAGAACTTCATGCTCTTTGGATAGTCCTCTATCAAGTTATAACCACAAGAAAAGATAAAGATGAAGTAGTCAATACAAAGATTTATACTGGTTCACTTCTCAACCTAAAGAAGCTTCATCTAGTTCTTCTAACCAACAAGTTAGAGTTCCACTAATAACAATCTATTTCTTACAAGCTTTTTACAACCACTCTTAATTGAAAATACCATGAATACAATGCAAATGAACCAAGAGGGGGGTGAATTGGTTCAAACTGGATATTTAGAACTTTCTAAAACAAATTGCGGAATTAAACCTTAGGATCGTATCATTAGTTCACCTTTTTCAAATTCAAAAATCTTTCTTCACCCAAGATCAACCTTAGTTATGAAAGCAATGACAGAAAAATGTTTCTTTGATAATAATACTTGATTTCACAAAGACATGTAATGAAACATACAAAATTTTAAACAAGAGACAATGCAATTATACTGGTTCACCTCTCAACCTTGGAGGCTACATCCAGTTGCTTCCAACCCACACTAGGTTAGAGTAATTACTATATCAAAGAATCTTTTACAAGCAATCCACAAGTGACTTTCTTTATCAACACTAGACAAAGATTCTGATTCTAAAACCCTATTAGAATACAAATCACTAAGATGCTAAGAACTCTACTCAGAATCCCAAACCTAGAGAACCCTACTCTAGTTGCTTGAAAAGAAAACAATGATATATCACAATACAACAGAAAATGTTAGAACATCTAAAAAGATAGGTTCAAGATAAACACAACCTGTGATCTTTCATGTATGAATGAATGAAAATGAAATGAGATAACCACACACTTCATGTTGTAAAGAATAATAGCTCAAAATCACCATCTTGAAAACCTTCTTTTCTTTAACACATTTTCTCAAAAAACTCAGAATTCTTGATCCTTACAAGAAATGATTTTTCACTCAGAAAGTCAGTCTTTGAAACTCTTATCACTCATGTATATAGAACAATTCGTTCAATGTATATTTATAGATAGCAGACCCAAACAACTTTATGTAAAACAGAATTAACTCACAATAATCGATTAGTCCGCTAGTGTAATCGATTAAATTGCCATATGTAATCAATTAAAGTAACTAAATAATCGATTAAACTATTCATCAACTTTCTGGAAATGGTTTCATGAAAAAAATAATCGATTAAACTGTATTGTAATCGATTAAACCAGAATATCATCAATACTAACGAATTTAAGATAATCGATTACATAGTGAGGTAATCGATTATTCCAGTGATGCATGATTTTTCATAAAACACAGTGTAATCGATTACAAGGAGCTGTAATCGATTAAACTGTTCTTCAAGGCTTTTCCAGAATCATATGAATGTCTTTAATCGATTATGCTGCTTGTGTAATCGATTAAAGCAGTAAGTTTTACTTTTATTAAAAAAAAACTTAGCCATTGAGAACTTCATTTCTTATAAAACCATTTGATTTCTTTAAAAATGAAAACCATGTATGTATGATCATGAGAATGCACATGCTAATGAATGATCCACTAGTGATGTATGCAAAAGATTACCAGACTTGAATCAAAGGTGAAAGAGACCCGGGGATCTCGCCTCTTACCTCACTAAAGAGACCTAGGGGTCTCGCCTAGTGGGGCATTTTCCCAAGTACCACCCATATGTTTTAACTTCGAATGACATGTCAGAGTGGTGGAAACTACTTCCCAAGAAGTTAATTATCTCTTTTGATGTATAAGAAATGGGTGGTTGTTATTGCTGCTGCTAGTAAACGGTGTGTGCACGAGAAATGTACTGTTGTTTGACTTCTAATGTCGTATCACTTCAAAATAATTAAACTACGCTAATTCTGTAGCACAGGATTGACCTAGGTCAACTTAGAAACACAAACAATATGGTTCCAACTTCAATTCACTAGTAAATAATAAGGGGGTTTTTATCAAATAGTTTGCATGCGATAAATAAAAATAACAGAAAAATGTAGCAAAATAGAAACTAACAAAATTGATAAAAGGTATTCTAAAATAGATTAAAAAAACATCAATCCAATTCACCAAACCAAGCAATACGAATTATCATAGTTCTCAGATAATGATTTTGTTTTGAAAGTTCATTCAATTTCATTAAAAGCAGTTAAATCGAAATAACACCTAAATTAATTGAAACCACAAACCTAATTGAAATATCATCCAAATAATCTGTGGTTAAAATTAGAAATTAGGAAATGAATCAATAACCTAATCCATTTTCAACCCTAAACACATTCATAATCATGAAAATTGAATAGAGGATTGAAGAAGAAAGTGAACATTCACATAGAATATGAAATACCAAACCAAAACTCAAATTCTCCTTGCTTGGGCTAGATACTTGGATTGATTGATTGTTTAGCCTTCCATGATCATCATCAATGAAATTCTCACAAAATTAGTGCAAGGAAATAAAAGAACATAAATGAAAATGAAGGACAGTGAAGAACAATGAAGAACAGTTGAGAGAAAATAAGAGAAGGGGTTTAATTCTAAAAACTTCTAAAAGTCACTACAAAATATGTTTTTGCTAAAATGAAGTGTGTCCATCCAAATAACTAAAATCACTAAAATATAGTGACTGAGTCAATAGGAAAGGATGGGCCATTATTAAGCCCAACTAATCTAACTAATTACTAATTACACCAATTTCACAGCCCAAAATTCAAGTGCAGTGATTCTGACTTTCAAGCCTAAAATGACCCTCAAAATGACAGAATTAGCCTTGGCTTATCTCTGACAAACTTGTATATATTTTCCTTATCTTTCCAGGGACTACTCATATGCACCATTGGAGTTCTGTAGAGCTCTATAGGTCTTGCACAAGGAAGATAGGTCAAGTAAGCAAAAACTCCGAAAATAAGCAACAATTATCAATTAAGCCCACTTGTTTGCCTAAGGCAAAAACTGAATTAGAATGGGAAAATAAAGGTCCAAGAGAAGTCAAATAAGCTAAGAAGAATAGAAAAATATTAAACTATAAATACTTAATCATTGTTGTCATTGGTACACGGTGGGTGCACAATTGATGCACAAAGATGTACTGTTGTTGCCTCTAGTACATGGTGTGTGCACAAAAATGTATTGTTGCCATTGGTATATGGTAGGTGCATAGTTGGTGCATGGGTATATGAATAGGTGTGTAATTTGAGGGTGCTAGGTGGGCTCTTAACCTAGTGTTGGAGGTTTTATTGTGGTTAACGAGAATGGACCTATAGAATAGACAAGTAGATGAATCCCTATAGATGTATGGTTTTACAAACTACGGAGGCAAGACAATACCCACACTTGTCTATATTTGATAAAATCACACTTCTTCCGTAGGGTCAGCCCAAGAGACACCTTGAATGGTCTGATCATAGAGTGTGACTATGTTAGGGGATGAGACTCATGGGGGACCACTCATATTGTGTAAAACTCCATGGAGTAGAGTCAGTGTTGATGTTTGAGTTGAGGTGGCCTAGTTAGTTGTCGTTGTGTGGTAGTTTTGATGATTGACTAGGATGAGAATTTGTGACATTTGATTGTTAGACGTGGTTGCATGCTATGACTCATGTCGACTAGTAATGGTTAAATATGTTGTTCATATACTTGAGCAGTTATCTTTGTAACACCCTAAAATTTCGATAACTGAAAATAGATGTTTGATGTATTTCTGGTGTTATTTGATTATTTGATTAATTTAGATTAGTTGAAGTGTTGTACAAATTATCCTTGTGCAACTTCTTGGTGTGGATCTTAGGTTATGTGAAGTTTGTTTTATTTATGTTAGAAATGTGTGATTTATAGTTTGACACAAAACCTATTTTGGTAAAACTATGATATTGTACTTGTTAACCGTTGGATTTGCTTCACATTTAGATTGTAAGTTCAAAACCTATGTCTTCATGTTTTAACCGTTGGGATTTACAAAATAACAACTTTTGATGTTGTGCTAAGCGTGACTAGGGCGCTAAGCGCAATTCCAGACATAGATTTAATTGTGCTGAGCAAGACAAACTCGCTAAGCAAGATCTGCAATCTATATATACGTCCATTAGTGCCAAAAAATGTGTTTTTCACCACTCTCTCTCTCTCTCTAAATCCTTACCCAAAGCCATAATCCTTCTCTTCCACCACCCATGACCATCGGTGACCGCCATGAGTCACCGTTGCTTGCCATCGGACCACCACACAGAGAGGAACACTTTAATCATAGCAAAATCTTCAAATCTCAACTTGAGAATTTGGTAGAGAACGGAGCCTCCAATCATCCTTTCATGTTTTCTTCAAGGTAACCATGGTTTCCTTGTCTTCTCCTAGCTAGTTTGAACCTCTCTTAGTATCTTTTGTGATTTAGGTACTGTTATTGGATGTTTTTACACTTCCTTTGAAAGACCTTTGAAAATGAGACGTTGTAAAAGTTATCTTTTTTTAATATTGATGTCATTTTTGTGACCTTTGTTGAACCCTAGTCACATTGGTGTGATCGGAATTTCAAATTGACGTCTTTTTGATGTGGACTCCTAAAACACCATTTTAGCCCCTTTTAAATTGCGTGGGTATTTGACCCCAAATGTTAATATTAACTTTGTCTTCAAAATCTATACTAAATTATCTTCGATTTGGTATATAGGGCTCTATGTTTGGACCAAAGGACATGAACCTAAGAGATCTCAAAACGACGCTACAAGGAGCTAATAGAGGGATATAGATAAGTGAGGGGAGTTTATTATTTATTTACAGTTTTTGATACCATATTTGGGGTTAAGGAACCCAATTATGGGGATGTATGTT
Organism: Glycine latifolia; assembly: GCA_013407115.1. Taxonomy (NCBI): domain Eukaryota; kingdom Viridiplantae; phylum Streptophyta; class Magnoliopsida; order Fabales; family Fabaceae; genus Glycine; species Glycine latifolia. Next base: position 119,426 of record QARZ01040871.1, read on the forward strand.
TGTCCCTGTTGTGTGCTGGTTTTCAAGAAAAACTGTGTTTTAAACTAATGGGATGCGATATATTTGTTATTGATGAATGAAATTCTGAATGATGTTATTGTTGTAATGTTTAGATTTTTTGGGAAAAGTCTTAATTACAAAGGAGACTCTACCCAAAATTTTATAATTTGTTCTCCTATTTACTTCTTTATTAAATTTTAAATGGGCATAAAGGTTTGTTTTGTAGATTATAGTCCTCATCTTTAATGTAGAATTTTTCTAAAATATCAGTCTTGTGATATTATGGATTATGAATGTATGATATTTGTGTTGTCTAAGGACGTAGGGAATGTGAATCCAAGACATGTGTTATATGTATATATGTGGAATTCAATTGCTTGTGATGTTGATGATATTGAAATGAAATTATGTTGATGATATTGACATGACATGATGACATTGAGATAAGATGATGTTCATGTTGCTGATGACATTGAGATGTTATGATGTTGATGTTAATGATGACATTGATGAGAGGTGATGTTGATATTGATGATGTTTTTGTGATGGATGTATATGTTGTGTATGTACATGGGGGTGCAATGACTTGTTAGATATCCATGGGAGGGAAGATGATTGGTTTAAGAATTTTAAGCATCCCTGGATAGGGAAAAGGATTGCTTAGAATTTTTAACTATCCACGGTCAATACATTGATGGACCCATGTTTCATACTTCATAATTGCATGGAAATAGTATAAATGGTGGCAGTAAGCACATATGGTTTTTCATGAGGATAAAAATGCGGGTACTTGGGTGTATTATCGTGAGAAATTTACTCTTATTTTCATAATCAAATTAATAGGGTTTTCCATTTAAAATTTGAAAATTATACATTTAAAGTAGTGATATTGTAGCGATGAGGCAGGTTGTTACAATCTTATGATTATGTTGAGGGATATATATGATGATATGTGTGTGTGTGTGTGTGTGTGTGTGTGTATGTGTGTGTGTGTGTGTGATATTGTCGTATACAAGAAATTGTGTTATGATTATATTTGATTATGTTGTTGGAACTTGGAAGTATATGTCATATTGGTGATGTGCATGAGGATTTGTGTTATTATTATGTTGTATATGTATGTTTTGTTTTGGTGGGCTTACTCTTCCATGTTGCACGTGCAGTTCGTGCTTGTGATGATCCCATACCTGATGTACATGAGGAGCATATGACTTTCAGGGAAATCTTCCTCTTGGAGGTGTGATAGATGAAGCAAGCACGAGTCTTGGAGCTGCGTTCTTCTCTTTATTTTCTTGGGTTTAGTGTCATGTATAGAGATTATCAACATAGGTTTGTACTTGGTATATTTTAAAAAGGGTTTTAGGAAGAATCAAAGTCTTATCTCTATTAAAAGGTTGGAGTTTTTTTATGTAATATGTTTGGCTTAGTATCATTTCATAAGTGAATTATTTATATCTAAAGATGCTTAACTTTAAGTGTGGGTTTTAAAAGAGAGAAAAAATCACACAATATTTATATATAATAAATTTTAGAAAGAGTGTCTCAATTTAATTAAAATAAAAACATTATCTTTGTTAATGATGTAATGAAAGCACGTCATTACATTGTTGATGAGTGATAAGTGTTATATTTTAGTTAATTTAGGGATTCTAATGTTAACACTTATCTTTTGATTTAAAAAGATTTTCATGTAAACTTGCTCTAAACCTAGTTGATTTGTATTTGGTACTTATATAAATGATGTTTTTCACATTTTGGAAGATTAATTCAATCAAATTTGGTATTTTAATAGTTATCAAGTATCAAGGCATCCAAAGTAAACAAAAAGGCAAAAAGCGGCAAAATGGACATTTCCTAAAGCAAAAAATGGCCCAGAACTCGCCCAGACCAACATATTAAGGCTTTAACTCGCTTGGGTGAGTGATTCATGCACAATTTGGTCGCCTGGGCGAATGGAGCCATCAGCAAGAAGCATTAAACTCGCCCAGGCAAGTTAAACAAGCACAAAACACTCGCCTGGGCCAGTGAACATCACCAGCTTCCAAATCCTATATAAAGCCATGCAAGGGTGAACCAAAGGCATGCTTGGAAGGCCATGGTGAGTGAAACACGAACTAGCTAGCCTTAGGAGCTTAGAGAGAATGAGAGAAACTGAGAAATTGGTGAGGAAACTCTGCCGGAATAATTCGGAGATCGCCTCTTCATCATGTATTTAGTTGATCTTGTGCTCTCCATAATGATCGGCTAACTTCTCTAAGGATTAGATGTAATCTTCTACCCTTAAGTATCTCTTTTAATATTTATTTATGCATGAAATTTTTCTATTTATTATTGGTAATTTCATTCTATACTTAATTCTTGATTTTAATTGATCACTAGTTTCATGAAATAAGGTTCTAAGTTTAATAGGAAAGTACTCTTAAAACTTGAACTAAATAATTTTACTCTTTACGTTACATTGCTAGGAATAGAGCATAACGTTTAGATTTCAAATAGCACGCGATTATGATTATAATGCTGAGGTATTTATTTCATATACGAGGAATCAATATTTGATAAATATTCTTAGGATTCTCAAATGCGAGGGATCGATTTGGGATAATTTTATGTGTGCATCAATAATAATAGAAAATGATTTATGCATTGTAATAGTAATTGAATGCTAAGGGTATGAACGATGAAATCCAATCCTACACTTTTCTTGAATTAATTAACATCGTTTTATTATTTTTAATAATTCCAAACGCACTAAATCTATTATTTCCACTTTTTCTTTAAATTTCGTAATTTCTGTTATTTCACAAATACATGAAACTCCGCTCACACTCGTTGTACATAACTATTGAACTGTTAAGTTTTATTTGGATTAACTGAGTAACTCAAGTCCCTGTAGAGACGATCTTTTATAAATTATATAACCTGCAACGATAATTGGTACGCTTGCCAAGAGTCTAACAAGTTTCTGGCGCTATTGCTGGGGATTTGAGTCGCTTACTCAGTTCTTTTAGATTTAATTTCAGTTTAGTAGGACTTTTTCTTACTTTCGTTATTTACTTTATTTTTTATTTTGTATATAAATTTTCTTTTATTTTAACCTCGATGCTTATAGGATATTGTAGTTTGCTCTTTTTCCTTTATACGAGGTAAGTTTTTTGCAGATAAACCTTTGTTTGATCCAGAAATCACCAAAACAGAAAGGAAAAACAGGAAGACAAAGAAACTAGAAGCCAATAAGCCACTGGGAGAAACTTCATCTATCGATTCTCCTTCATCAGAAAAGCCACTTGGACTTGATAATATGGCTGATCGAGGGGAAGAAGAAAATAGACCACCAAGGAGGACTCTTGGTGACTATGCTTACCAACAAGGACCAAAGCATTACAACAACATAGGCATCCCTCCTTTCAACAACAAAGTTGTGGAATTGAAGCCAGCATTACTCAGTCTAATTGGCTCATATCCATTTGCTAGAATGGATCATAAGGATCCATATACACACTTGTCCACATTCATAGAGCTATGCAGTACCATGGGAGCTTCTGACGAAGATGCTGAAGCTGTTTACCTTAGAGCTTTTCCATTTTCTTTGACAGGTAAAGCAAAGACGTGACTTCAATCCCAACCAAACAAAAGCCTGAGCATGTGGGAAGAAGTGGAGGAAAAATTTATTACTAGATTATTTCCTCCATCAAGATTCATAAGTGCAAAATCAGCAATTGCTACTTTTTCCCAAGGAGCAGATGAACCTCTTTGTGAGACATGGGAGAGATTCAAATCTTTATTGCGAAGGTGCCCAAAACACAATTTTGATGATGCTAGACAATTACATATTTTCTACAGTGGTTTGAGACCTCAGACAAAGATGATTCTTGATGCCTCAGCTGGAGGAACTATGATGTCAAAAAGCCCAGATGAAGCAATAGTAAACATTGATTCCATAACAGCCAGTGATTACCAATCTCACCATGATAGATCTCCAATTCAAAGGAAAGGTATAATGGAGCTTGATACTCAAAATGCCATTCTAGCTCAGAATAAATTGTTAACTCAACAATTGGAAGCCTTAACCAAACAAATAGGCCAACTTCCTCAACAAATTCAGCATGAAGGATCACAGAAAACACACACAGCTCATCAAGTTCAACAAATTTTGAGATGTGATTTCTGTGGTGGAGAACATCAAAATGGCCATTATCCAGCACCTGGTGATTGTCAACCAGAAGAGGAGGCTCATTATTTACAGAATCAGACTAGACCTCAGCATAATTATCAAGGAAATTATCAAGGTTATCGAGGAGGTCCGGGTTCAAATCAACCTTATGGTTGGAGACAAAATAATAATGCATATACTGCTCCCACTAATCCTCCTTTTGCAGGTCCCACTAACAATTCATATGCAGGTCCTTTTAATAGTAATCCACAAAACCAAGCTCAACCTGATAGATTGTCAAAAATGGAAGATACTCTAACTTAGTTTATGTAGATGTCCATCACCAATCAAAAGAATACTAATGCTTCCATCAAAAATCTTGAAGTACAGGTTGGACAACTCACAAAGCAACTCTCAGAGCATAGAAGTGGATCTTTTTCAGCAAACACACAAGTCAACCCAAAGGAACAATGTAAGGCAATTATAACAAGAAGAGGGACTGCGGTTGGTTTGAAGGATGATAGTGAGAAAAAGAAAAATGAAGGAGTTGTAGAAAAAAATGATGAAAAGAAAAGAGTTGAAAAAGAAAATGAGAAAAATGATGAAGTGGTGACAAATGAAAAAATTGAAAAAAAAGGTGATAAATGAAGAGGAGAAGCAGAAAACAATTGATCAAGGCAAAGTTGTACTAAATCCTCCACCAATTCAACATATGTCTTATCCACATGCTTCATCAAAGAAAGCAAAGGAAAGGCAGTACAAGCGCTTCCTAGATATTTTTAAACAACTGCAGATCAACATTCCTTTCTCTGAAGCATTGGAGCAAATGCCAACATATGCCAAGTTCATGAAGGATCTACTCACAAAGAAGAAAAGACACATGGATGATGAAACAATAGAATTGGATGCAGGTTGTAGTGCAATTATCCAAAAGACTATCCCAGAAAAATCTATAGATCCTGATAGTTTCACAATTCCTGTGGCTATTGGGAGATTATCAATGGGGAAGGCGCTTCTTGATTTAGGTACAGCCATCAACCTCATACCCTTGTCCATGATCAAAAGGATAGGAGAAGTAGAAATCAGACCAACAAGGATGACTTTGCAGCTAGCTGACAGAACTATTGAGCATCCTTATGGCATTATTGAAGATGTGTTGGTGAAAGTTGACAAATTCTTTTTTCCAGTCGACTTTGTAGTGATGGATATGGATGAGGACAGTGAAGTTCCATTGATTCTTGGTAGACCTTTCATGAAAACTGCCAAAGTCTTGATTGACGTTGATGAAGGAAAACTCATTGTGAGGGTGCAAAATGATGAAGTGCAGTTCAATGTTCTTGAAGCCATGAAGCATTCCGCAGATAAAAGAGAATGTTTTAGAGTATATGTCCTGGATGAGGTAATTTCTGACTCTAAAAAATTGATTTACAGGAAAGATGGTTTAGAGAAAGCACTGACCAAAGCAAAAAAAGAAGGAGATGAAGGTGAAGATAAGGAAAGATCGGAATATCTTCAACAGCTGAATTTTTGCAAAGAAATTCCTTATCATCAATCTCTCTTTGAAGAATTGAAGGAAGATAAGCAAAAAGAAGAATCAAAGCTAGAGTTAAAGGTATTACCTTCACATTTAAAATATGTTTTCCTTGCAAGTAATTTTCAGAAACCAGTGATCATTAATGCAAATCTTTATGAAGAAGAAGAAAAGAAACTGGTAAAAGTTTTGCAGAAAAACAAAGAAGCCATTGGTTGGACCTTATCAGACCTAACAGGTATTAGTCCTTCTTACTGTATGCATAGAATTTTAATGGAAAAAGATTATAAACCTGTAGCTCAGCCTCAAAGACATCTCAACCCAACCATAAAAGAAGTTGTCAGAAAAGAAGTAGTTACGCTACTTGAAGCTGGAATGATATATCCTATTTCAGATAGCCAGTGGGTAAGCCCTATACAGGTAGTACCCAAGAAAGGTGGTATGACTATTATTAAAAATGATAAAAATGAGCTTATTCCAACTCGTACTATTACGGGTTAGAGAATGTGTATTGATTACAGGAAGCTCAATAAAGCCACCAGGAAGGATCATTTTCCATTACCATTTATGGATCAAATGCTGGAAAGGTTAGCAGGTCAACAATATTATTGTTTTCTTGATGATTATTCAGGAAATAATCAAATCAATGTTGATCCTGAAGACCAAGAGAAAACAGCTTTACTTGTCCCTTTGGTGTTTTTGCTTATAGGAAAATGCCTTTTGGTCTTTGTAATGCATCTGCTACATTTCAGAGATGCATGTTTGCTATTTTTTCTGATCTTGTCGAAAACAGTATTGAAATATTCATGGATGATTTTTCTGTTTTTGGTTCTTCTTTTGATTTATGTCTGTCTAACTTGGATACTATTTCGAAGCGATGTATTGAAACAAATCTTGTTCTTAATTGGGAGAAATGTCACTTTATGGTGACTGAAGGTATTGTATTATGTCACAAGATCTCTGTGCATGGCATTGAAGTTGACAAAGCTAAAGTGGATGTTATTGAAAAATTACCTCCACCAACAAATGTCAAAGGCATTAGAAGTTTTCTAGGAGATGCAGGATTTTACAGATGATTCATCAAGGATTTTTCCAAGATTACCAAACCATTGAGCAATCTCTTGAACAAAGAAGTTCCATTTCATTTTGATGATTTCTGTTTAAAAGCTTTTGATACTTTAAAACAAAAACTGATTTCTGCACCTATAATCACTGCACCAAATTGGACCCTTGATTTTGAAATAATGTGTGATGCAAGTGATTATGTTGTAGAAGCAATTTTGGGTCAAAGGAAAAACAAAGTTTTCTATGTTATACATTACCCAAGCAAAGTTTTAAATGAAGCTCAAATTAATTATGCAACAACTGAGAAAGAATTGCTTGCAGTAGTGTATGCTTTGGAAAAATTTAGATCTTATTTGATAGGATCTAAGGTTGTAGTTTTTACTGATTATACTGCTATAAAATATTTGCTAGTCAAAGCTGATTCTAAACCTAGACTTATCCATTGGGTTTTACTCTTACAGGAATTTGATCTAGAAATCAAGGATAAGAAAGGGAGTGAAAATCATGTGGCTGGTCATCTTTCCAGACTTATCAGTGATGAAGTAACCTCACAAGGTCCTGATATTCAAGAAGAATTCCCTGGTGAAAAGCTATTCAACATTTCAGAAAGGCCATGGTTTGCAGAGATGGCTAATTTCAAAGCAGCTGGTGCAATTCTTGAATATTACACTTGGCACCAGAGAAAGAAGTTTTTCAGTGATGCTAAATACTTTGTGTGGGATGATCCTTACCTCTTCAAAATTGGAGTAGATAATCTCCTGAGAACGTGTGTAACTCAGGGGGAGGCAAGGAGCATACTGTGGTTCACCTTATGGAGGCCACTACAATGGGGAGAAGACTGCTGCAAAAGTTCTCCAATCAGGATTCTATTAGCCTACAGTGTTTAAAGATGCCCATGAATATGTCCAGAGGTGTGATAACTGTCAAAGAACAGGGGGAATCTCCAGAAGAAATGAAATGCCACTACAAAACATTCTGGAGGTAGAAGCCTTTGACTGTTGGGGGATAGATTTCATTGGTCCATTTCCATCATCCTACTCAAATGAATACATCTTGTTGGTTGTGGACTATGTCACCAAATGGGTGGAAGCGATAGTTGTACAACATGCTGATGCAAAGACAGTCATTCGCTTCTTAAAGAAAAATAAATTTTCAAGGTTTGGTACACCAAGAGTGTTGATAAGTGATGGAGGATCTCATTTTTGCAATATCCAACCTAAGAAAGTTCTCCAACACTACAGTGTCAGACGCAAGGTAGCTTCACCTTATCATCCCTAGACCAATGGGCAAGCTGAAGTTTCTAACAGGGAAATTAAAAGGATATTGGAGAAAACAGTTGCTCAATCAAGAAAGGATTGGTCTTAAAAGCTAGATGAAGCTCTGTGGACATACAGAACAACATACAAATCTCCTACAGGACTCACACCCTTCCAATTGGTCTATAGCAAATCTTGTCATTTGCTTGTTGAATTAGAACATAAAGCTTACTAGGCATTGAAATTTCTGAATTTTGATCCTAATGCAGCAGGTGAATACAGGAAGCTCCAAGTTCATGAACTAGAGGAATTAAGGTTTCAAGCATATGAAAATTCTAAGCTTTATAAGCAACGAGTTAAATTCCATCATGATAAAAAGCTTTTGAAAAAGAATTTTCAGCTTGGGCAACAGGTTTTGTTATTTAATTCTAGATTGAGATTGTTTCTAGGTAAGCTGAAATCCAAATGGTCTGGACCATTCATCATCAATGAAGTCATGCCACATGGAGCTGTAGTCCTTGAAGATCCAACCACAAAAAGGACATGGAATATAAATGGTAGCAGAATCAAACCTTATTTGGGTGGTGATGTTGAAAGACTCATCACTGTGATCCACTTGCAAGAAGTTTGAAGCTACAAACAACGTCTAGCTAAGATGGCGTTAAAGAAGGCGCTTCTAGGAGGCAACCTAGTACATTCTAACCCTTCTTTTTATGCTTTATATATTACTTAGTATATAATTTGCTTAATATTTAAAATAATTTTTCTTAAAAGCATTTTACATATAAATATAGAATGAGGTATGTTTAGGATAGTAAGAATTAATAACATTTTCATTTAATATTACCCTTTAATAAAAAGCTTTAACTCGCCCAGGCGAGTTAACCATGACCAAAATACTTGCCTGGGTGAGTGTTCATCTGTAGACAAAAGATAACATAGGGGTGAAAACAAATTTCACCCCATTTCACCTAAATACTTTGTTTTCTCCAATTCTAACCCAAATTCACCATCTTTTCTCTAACTCGCCCAAGCCACTGCCTCCATACCCAATCTCCATACTTCAATCATGTAAGTTGCCTCATCCATTGACCTCAGTCACAGTATGCATAATTCCATTTAGTTTTCTTGTACATTTAGATTATGATAGTGTAGTTTTATTGTTTTCTTCTAAACTTTCAAGCATAGTTAGGTCAAGAAGTTACGAATTGATGTTCCATTTTGAGATTGATCTGAAATGCTTATTCTAAATGTCTCTGTTCTTCTTCTTATTTTCTGAAATTTTGGTATAATCTATATGCAAATACTCTTCATTTACATGTACCAAAATGTGTGCACACCAACTGTTTGGTGAAATGCCTCAACAAAAACAACCATGCTTTATTCCTTATTCTTGGACGAATTTTACTCCCTGCACATGTTAGACAGCTTGAATGAATGCTAGGCTTCAGTAGTTCATGAGAAAAGACCTTTGTGCATGACTTTGAATTTCCATTAAAATGTCAAACCCATATCTTCAAAATTTCAAGCACTTAAGTTAATTCTTCATACAAGCATACATTTATTTGAAATTCAAACTTGGAGTCACATGTGTAAAATTGATCCAAGTGATTGAATTAGTCACATGATAAATGCATTGGCTGATGGCTGAAAATTTAATACACATTTTAAATGGTTAAGTAGTTGTTGATAGTGCATGTTAACCATTGAATGATGTTGATTTGAATTGGGAAATCTAATTTGGAAATCTGAAAAGTTATATTGATATTTGGTTAAAATGACTTCTCATATTTATATTTATTTCAATATTAAGATTCTTTCAGATGGCTCCCAAGAAACTTCCCACTAAAAGAGCCAGACATACCGGAGAAGGGTCAAGCTTCAACCTTCCTGCAGATTTTATATTTGATCCTCAGAGGTTCCATAGTGAGGAGCACCAAAAGCGGTTCGAAGTCATTAAGAATTGGTCATTCCTCAGAGAATGGAGAGTTCAGCTAATGGAAGGTGAATATCCAGAATTCACTACGGAAATTGACAGGAGACGTTGGAGGCCACTTGCAACACGACTACAAAAATTTGATCCTGCAATAGTCTCAGAATTTTATGCCAATGCATGGCCAATTGAAGAAGGCATTTTGGATCAACGTTCCCTAGTCTGTGGCCAATGGATTCCTTATGATCCTGATGCCATTAATCAATTTCTAGGGAATCCACTAATTTTGGAAGAAGGACAGTTCTGTGACTATACGACTAGGAGAAGCATCCTTGTAGGGTTTGATGAAGAAGCTGTAGTCCAGTTACTTTGTTTACCCGAATGTGATTTTGCTAGAAATATGGCAAGTAGTAGGGTAAGACTACTGAGAACCAACATGAATACTTTAACCCAAATATGGATGACCTTTTTCCTTAGCAATGTGCTTCCAAGTGACCACAATTATGATTTGACTATGCCAAAATGTCAACTCATTTTTAGTTGCATAGAACAACTTAGTATTAATGTGGCATAGTTGATCTCAGAGGCCATTCACCAGTTTGTCATCACAGAGCCTCCTCGACATCCGCTGAACCCGAAAAATTCCAACAAGGCACTTGGATTTCTTGCTTTAATTACTGGTTTATGCCAATTTTATGGAGTGTAGGTACAACCTTCCAAGACAATCCGACCTCCCATCAACCGGGCCTTCATTGAAAAATATTGCCTAGCTAGAGAGGTGGAGCAGCAGCCACAAGAGCCAACATCCTTGGAGTCCCTTTCAGCTAATCTTTAGAGAATGGAACTCCAGATGCATACTTACATGCATCATATGCCTGACCAGCAGGCTGCCAACTACAGGGGCCAGATGTAGCTGAATGAAAGCTTCTACAACTACACATTGCATCAACATCGTCAGGATCCAAACCCTTTCTTATGACCCACTCCTGATCAGTTTAGAGCTAATGTTGCATGGCCTGGGGACAGGCCTATTTTTTAGGAGGAGGCAGGTCCTGCGGCTGATCAAGGCCCTGCAACTAACCAAGAAGCTGCAAATGAAGGAGAAGAAGCAGATAATGATGATAATGATGATCTAATGCATAATCTAGCTGATTATCTCATTGAGCTACAAAATCCGTGACATTTTCTTGATATTTCTTTATCATTTTTTTTATGGCTTTACATATTCTTGATATTTCAGTACTTTATTTCCTTATTTACTATGTTAGACTTTTTGCTTAGATAGATTGTGTGTGTTAATGATTTTGTTTTGGGTTACTAGTACTATGTTACGCACAATTTTAACAGTATACACATAAGGTTTCTTTATGTGTTTCTTTTTAGACTTGCTGTGTTTCTTTTTAGAAGTACACCTTTTTGATTAAAATTTTTGTTTTTATTAATATAGTTGTAGAATATGTATAATTTTTTGGGACTTAAAAGAAAATTTTTCTTGAATATAACTTGTTTTGGAAAGAATCAACAAATAATGTTTCTTGGAATTTAATTTTTTGAATAGCATCAGAACACAACAAATGATTTTTTAGGAAACTTTGAGAATAGAAAAACAAAGGAATGATTTTCCAAATACCAAATAAAGGCAGATATTTTTACATGGAGTTGATAAAAAAACATCTTTCAAAAACATTGATTTGATTTGAACATGAAAACAAGCCTTAAGCTTAAGTGACTGAGTGCACCCACATAAATTGTACTGAGCGTCCTCACTTATATGATCTATAGTTAAGTTTGCATGAATTTTTAATTGTCATGACATATGATGCATGGATATGATTTAGGCTTTCTTTCTTCTTGATCAATTTTTTAAAGCCACTAGCCAAAAAGCTATCCCAATATATAATGAATTACCATTTGCTAGCCCTTTTGAGCCAAAACACTTATGATTTTGTTGGAACCCTAACCTAGGTTAAGAATTTCCTACCTTACCTTAAGTTAGGAGAGCAAAAGGGATTTTGTTGGAAACTTTTATCATTTGGATGGTTAATGTGATAGAAAAGTTATGTCTAAAGATATAGAAAAGAAAAAGAAAAAGGAAACAAAAATCCTTGTGTTCTAAAGTGTACAAAGAGTTGTAATTTTTATAAGTCAGGTGATTTGGCGGTTGATATGAGAAAAAAAGAATATCTTGGAAGATTGGATGGTTGATCAGAAAATAGTTTGTCTTATCTTAATTTGCTCTCCTATTTTTAAGATAATTTTGAATATCCAGAAAAACCAAGATTTCTTTCAAAGACAGGCCCAACCCTAAAAGTCCTAATGGTCCATGATAAATATGTACTTCGATTTGATGGGAAATAAACTGCAAAATTGATTTATAACATATCAGTGTTGGAATTGAGAATAAACACTTACCTTGGGAGAAATAAACACCTTTGAAAAGTTTTCCTCTGTTTGAATCAATGAAAAGTTTTCTTTGATGTTCTTTAGAAATGAAATGAAAATTTATCTTAATTTCATTTGGTTTGATGAAATTCCATCTTTTGTGTTTTCAAATTCTCATAGTTGACTACTTGAAAAATATGTTCTGATCATTTTTTGAAAGTTGATTCTTTACAAAACATGTTCATATAAAAAATATCTTCTATATTATTTGTCCTCTAAGTTCTTTAAGTGTTATTTTACTTTGCTTGGGGACAAGCAAGATTCTAGGTTAGGGGGAGTTGATAAGTGATAAGTGTCATATTTTAGTTAATTTAGGGATTCTAATGTTAACACTTATCTTTTGATTTAAAAAGATTTTCTTGTAAACTTGCTCTAAACCTAGTTGATTTGTATTTGGTACTTATATAAATGATGTTTTTCACATTTTGGAAGATTAATTCAATCAAATTTGGTATTTTAATAGTTATCAAGTATCAAGGCATCCAAAGCAAACAAAAAGGCAAAAAGGGGCAAAAAAGACATTTCCTGAAGCAAAAAATGGCCCAGAACTCGCCCAGGCAAACATATTAAGGCTTTAACTCGCCTGGGCGAGTGATTCATGCACAATTTGGTTGTCTAGGCGAATGGAGCCATCAACAAGAAGCATTAAACTCGCCCAGGCAAGTTAAACAAGCACAAAACACTCGCTTGGGCGAGTCAACATCACCAACTTCCAAATCCTATATAAAGCCATGCAAAGGTGAACCAAAGGCATGCTTGGAAGGCCATAGTGAGTGAAACACGAACCAGCTAGCCTTAGGAGCTTAGAGAGAGTGAGAGAAAGTGAGAAATTGGTGAGGAAACTCTGCCAGAGTAATTCGGAGATCGCCTCTTCATCATGTATTTAGTTGATCTTGTGCTCTCCACAATGATCGGCTAACTTCTCTAAGGATTGGATGTAATCTTCTATCCTTAAGTATCTCTTTTAATATTTATTTATGCATGAATCTTTTCTATTTATTATTGGTAATTTCACTCGTACTTAATGCTTGATTCTAATTGATCACTAGTTTCATGAAATAAGGTTCTAAGTTTAACAAGAAAGTATTCTTAAAACTTGAACTGAATAATTTTGCTTTTTACATTACATTGCTAGGAATAGAGCATAACGTTTAGATTGCAAATAACACGCGATTATGATTGTAATGTTGGGATATTTATTTCATATGCGAGGAATCAATATTTGATAAATATTCTTAGGATTCTCAAATGCGAGGGATCGATTTGGGATAATTTTATGTGTGCATCAATAATAATAGAAAATGATTTATGCATGGTAATATTAATTGAATACTAAGGGTATGAACGATTAAATCCAATCCTACACTTTTCTTGAATTAATTAAACTCGTTTTATTATTTTCTGTAATTTCGAATGCACTAAATCTATTATTTTCGCTTTTTCTTTAAATTTCGTAATTTATGTTATTTCACAAATACATGAAACTTCACTCACACTCGTTGTACATAACTATTGAACTGTTAAGTTTTATTTGAATTAACCGAGTAACTCAAGTCCCTGTGGAGACGATCTTTTATAAATTCTGTAACTTGCAACGATAATTGGTACGCTTGCCAAGAGTCTAACAATGAGCCAATAGTTGGTAGCATAAACGAACAAGTGGCTGATTATGAGGATGCAGGTGTAGATGACTGTATTAAAAATGATGTTCTAAATGAAATAGATAGGATAGCAAAAAAAACATTGTTGATCAATGTAAAAATTCTGAAGGTGGTGTGAGATAATGTTCTAAATGTAGACCATTTTGTCATTAAGCTATATTTGTTTGGGACCATTTTGTCATTGCATAAGAAAGTATTACCACAAAATTAGAAGGAAGAACCTTCTTCTCAAAACACTTGTTATCTTTGTAAATTTTAAAATAATAATAAAAAATCATAAACATTTTAGTCAAAAACATTGTTGGATGACATACCTGAATTTGTCACAAGGACGTGCCACCTAGGCACTCAATGTTAATGGAAACGAAGAATACTTGCGATAGAATTAAATTATTGATACATTTACACAATTGTGAATAAATTGATCATTTCCATAGTACATGGCAAAATTGGTCATTTACCCATTTAAAAAACCTCTTATCTTTTTGTTTTCCAATGTTTGAAAAACTTCTTTGATCTAATTTATCATTTTTACATAAAAAAAAATCAACTCGTCATCGGTCATCATGACATTATGTTCTTAAGGTTATAAATTATTTGAATCATATCCACATTATAATTATTTACTAAACTAATTTTTTTATTATATAAACTAATTTGAACAAAATGTCAAATATATATGATTAATTTTAAATAAAACATCTAATTTGTATCATATTTCGTAATTATACAAGTAAAAGATGTATACATCTAAGTTATTGTTGTATAAATAAAAAAATAAATGTTTAAAATGATTATAAATAAAACAATATTTTTACTTTAAAATAATATTATTAATAAAGTATTTAAATGTCAAAAAATAATTTTAAACAATATAATTCTAATAAAATTTATTTCATTTAATTTAATTTTAAAAAATTGTAAAAAATTTGAATTTGAACAATATTAATAAAATCATCAATCTTTATCATTTTCTTATAATAAAAATTTAAAAATTATTATCATACTTTTTAAGAATATAAATTATTAGAAATAAATTTAAATGTAAAAATATTAAATATATAATTTTATTTTATTTGATATTTATTAATTAATCTTATTAATATTTTCAATTAAATCAATCAATTTATAAAATATAGTTAGCTTTTAATTTTTAGTTCCTATGGCTTATGAGTTTTATCTAAATTTTAATTTTAATTTCAAATTTTAAAATAAAAAGCGAAAGATAACTAAATATCCCACCTTGTAAAATTTGACACGAAAAAAAATAAATTTAAAATTGGAAATTCCAATTCCGCTCTTGATTTTCCATTTCAGATTTTGATAGCAACATTGGAAGGAGAGGTGAGAGCAGAATCGTCGGAAGAATCTGGTATTGTGTCGTGGTTGTTGTTTTTGCGATCAAAACGATGTCGTCGCCGGACATTGTCTCGATATTGGAGAACTCGAAGGAGCTCGATCGGGTTAGGAAAGAACAGGAGGATATTCTGTCGGAGATCAACAAGCTTCACAAGAAGCTTCAAGCAAGTAAGTTTCTCTCTCTCTTTTTCTATTCATTGTTAGTTTTTATTTTATTTTATGTTTTTTGGGTTTTTTCAATGCTGCATCTTCTTCCTTTCTGTGATCCTTAAGGTTTCATCGTGTTAATGTATATTTCCAAATCAGGCGTTTCTTCTGTTTTTATCAGTTCCGGTAAATTGAATTTAAAAAATTAAGAAAAAAAACTGTAGAGCGTTCTGATGTTTTTTTTTTTTTGTGTTTAATAATTTTTATTACCCTCTAAAGTAGCCCTATTTTTCAGTGATATTTATTTTTTGTTGAACTTACTTTTAGTTTTTGAATTTGACGAACTTGGCTAAAGTGTTTGTTTGTTCATATTTCATTCATGAAAAAAAATTGATTTACTTGTGTTGATTGCTAGTAAGATAGAAAGATTGGAAAGGGAAGTTAATGAGAGAAAATTGTGTGATAAATATGATAGAAACTTGCTTAAGGTAGTTTGGTTGGGGCAAGTGTGAAGAACATCAATAGAAGTGCTAGTGAGAAAAAAATGGATTAAACTAGCCTCTTGAAACGAATAGAAGAATAACTAAGAAATTTTTTTGTCACAAAAACCTGAATTGCAAGTGGGATACTGCTTTTAAGGTGCTTTTATGCATTTGTGCAATGGAGCTTGATGGTGGCTGAGCAGAGGGATAGGGAAGGGAACTAAAATGCCGCTTCCATGCGTAAGTTAGTTTTGACACAAAGTAAGGGTATTGGAGAGAATATTGCAACCTTGGATATCCACAACGATTTGAGTATTGCAGGATGAAGGTAGTGGACTAGTGCTTTATGCACACTTAAAGGCTGAAGGCTCTCTAGTGAGGGAATTTGTTTGAGATATGATACAAAACCATTCATGTATCTTTGCCTAACAAACAACTTAAATTTTTGGGATTGTTTGTTCACGAAACTTTTGTGATTTTAGTGAAATTAGCAAAATGGCACACTAAATATTATTAGTTGAACTTAAACCTCATAATTTTGAGATTCTCATTTGCTATAGTTTTCATGCTTTTGGATATGAAACTTCAAATATTTGAGTTAGTCGGTCATTGGAAACCATGGACTATGCTCTAATTTGACAAAGCCAAAGACTCTTAGTACATGCTAGACTGGAATGGCTCTACTTGTTTCCATATCTGGGAAACATGATCTGATGTTCAGTTATTCTTATATTCTCTATTATTTATCTCTCTGTATTTTGTTGTTGATAGTTTTTTGTCATTTTGATGCAGCTCCTGAAGTGGTTGAGAAGCCTGGGGATAACTCATTGGCAAGGCTGAAATTTTTGTACACTCAAGCAAAAGAACTTTCAGAAAGTGAAGCAAGGTATGTTTAATCTTTCTCTAGCTATGAAGCATTTTATATGAATTGCATTTTATTTTCTGATATGCTGAAAATCATAGCCATGGATTTTGACATTAGAGTAACTTGATTTACTCTGTCCAGGCTAGGCATTCTATAGCATATGATTCTTGATATTGATTTTGGTTGCAGTATTTCCAACTTACTGATAAACCAAATTGATGCCCTACTGCCTATGGGTCCACAAGGGCAAACACGAAGAAGAATAGGTTTGTCTCAAATCTGTGACAAATATATTTGTCTTTCATTTGAAACATTATCACCTCTTTTACTTAAGCTTATACATTTAGTATTCATAAAAAAACTAAAAAAAACCACGTACCCCATTGGCCAAAGGCTCCTCACTATGTGAAGGTAAGGGGGAGAATATTGTACGTAGCCTTACCCTTGCATATGCAAAGAGACTGTTTCTTGATTCGAACCCATGACCAACAAGTCACCAAGGCATAACTTTACCGCTGTGTCAGAGCTTGCCCTCATATTTAGTATTCATCCATAAAATAAATACTATCAACAGATCAGAATCTTTTAGTATGTTGCTCTCTTAATATTTCCTTCTTATTTGTGTTATATGTATTAACCAAAGGGACTAGGTATGATTGACCAACAACAATGTAGAACCAAAGCAAGTATCTAAAGCACTAGAGTTCTGCTTTTTCAGGGGAAGGAAAGTAGGAAGCAAATAAAATGAGGAAGAAAAGGGGGGGAGGAAAAAAAATATGTCTGACAATCTTTGTGATAACACTACATGCCAAATTTCCATTGATTTGTTAGAGGATGTTGCATTTTTTTTGTTGTTTAAGATTTTTCTCTCCCTCCATTCTTTTCTTTTCCAGGAAAAGGTAAAGTCTACTGCTTTGGATACTCATCAATATAGTTGACATCTCTGCTGCCATGTTGGTCAATCTTGTATAGTCCAGCTACATGAAGAAGATAAATGGGGAGGGAGGGCATGCTAACGTGTAATTTTAAGTAAAACTTAAAATTCTGTTTTAATCGACTCTTTTATATTTACATTCATTCCTTCTCTACCTATATGGTGGAAGGAGAATGGAAATCAGTGCTGGGTATATCTACGGAAATCTTGATTTGGAGGTGCTGATTAGCCAAAACTTATAACTCATTAGCAAGAGTGCTTTTGCATCCTGCTGTTATTCCCAGCTAATTCATGGTGATGCATTGCTTCCCTAACAATGTGGTAATGTTTTGTACAACATTCAGTTGATGACACGAAGCTATGCAAACATGAGAATCAAAATACATACAAATATGTGGAAGGATTTATGGAGTATTTTGGTTGAAGCAAATAATTTTATTATGCTATTTGTTATTATTATGATTTCATGATTTCATTTCCTTTGGGATGCCAGTTTTTATATACCTTGTGTAGCTGACAGTACTTGTATTACAGAAGGTAATGAGCAGAAAAGGAAACGAGTGAAGACTGAGTCAGACATTTCAAGGCTAACTTCTAGTATGCGAAGTCAACTTGAAGCTTGTGCCAGTCTTAAAGGTGAACAGGTATGCATTTGCACTCAATTTTGATCAATACAAATCAGTAAAATTGAATGCTTTATCGCTTTTTATTAACAAGGTTTTTTTTTTTTTTCTCTTTCACATTATACAGCTCATGTGTGCATACATTGCTTCTGATAAGCTTCTCTGGGTTAAACTGCTTCTGTTGCTTCATTTAAAGCTTACAACTGTTAGAAATTCAATTATAGTTAGTTAATTGAGCTGTTATGCAGTTGTAATTATGTTATTTTATTTGGTAGTTAATAAAACGGAGATCTAACAGGTTTTATATATAAACATGAGAACGTCTCTCAAGGTTATGCATAAATTGTAATAACATTTTGACAGACATAGCTCTCTCTTTTTTCTCTATGTACATTTTCACAAAACTATTTTCTAATATTATTACATGAAGCATCTCGAGTTCTATTCCATTAAGTTAATTTCTTGTCAATTCTCAGGTAGCAGCTAGGGTCACACCACGAAATGCCGATAAGGATGAATGGTTTGTTGTTAAAGTGATTCATTTTGATAAGGAATCAAAGGAGTAAGTATACATTTTGTAATCAAATAGTCATGTATTGAGTTCAAGCTATCAATAGAATGTGTTCTTTCATTTATATAGTATTAATTTGGATGTAATTACTCAACTCCTCTATGGTTATTGCTTGTTACACTAACACCATTGTTGTATGGGGAATTACATGCTTTACAATATCTACAAGGGGACTTTGTGGAAGGTTTGTACAGAATGTAGGGGAGGTATGTGTAATTTCTTATGCGACCAAGGGTGTAGGGGTGTAAGGACAGTACATAAAGTATAGGGCAATAGTTTCCCAAATGAGAGGGATTTTGGGTGTAATGGGCATTAGGAGTATTTAGTGCTATTATGCCTATTTATTTTTCAAGAAAAGGTTATACCAT
Organism: Glycine latifolia; assembly: GCA_013407115.1. Lineage (NCBI taxonomy): Eukaryota > Viridiplantae > Streptophyta > Magnoliopsida > Fabales > Fabaceae > Glycine > Glycine latifolia. Next base: position 138,813 of record QARZ01040871.1, read on the forward strand.
ATTCATGCCTTAAAGACATTAACTATAATGAAGGGTATTATATTGTGAGTCGAGTTCAAACAAGTGTATGTTTAGCCTATTCTATCTTAATGACTTGGAAATGCACTTGCTAGTGATGTAATAAGGTCATTTTTTCACAAAGGAAAAAGGAGTGTCAAGTCAAGTATTGAATATATTATATACTAGGTTACTACCATGCATATCTGGTCTGGTGAGTAAATTTGACCCATGCTTGCCTTGCTTAGGTCAACCTCAAGCTCCTTGTTTGGATTGAGGCTGCTTGACTGTGTCTTTACCTAACTAAATGAGTTTGTCATTTGACCAATTTTAAACTGTATGGATAGCTCAGATTTTTTGCTTTACAAATTACTGTTGCTTGTGTATGGTTTGTAATCATTGACAATAAAAGTAGTATCCATTTTGACATTAATCTTTTGTAATTGTCCTTTTCATTATTTTATTTGTTCTCCTGTGACATGATATGACAGATTTGAAGTACTAGATGAGGAACCAGGTGATGATGAAGAAAGCAGTGGCCAAAGGTAACCTAACCTATTAGGAAATTTGTCATGTTTAATTATCTAGAGTGCTCATGTCATGTACTTGATTTGCTTGAGGTGCTAATTTAAACTTAAATGGGAATTTCTTTCCACATGTCTTCCACTGTCACTGCATTTGAATGACGTGTTTATTTTCATTGGTTCTCCTGCTGCATTCACAGACAATACAAACTTCCCATGGCAAATATTATTCCTTTCCCCAAGAGTAATGATCCTTCTAGTGCTCTAGATTTTCCTCCTGGAAAACATGTTTTGGCGGTCTATCCAGGAACTACCGCACTTTATAAAGCAACAGTTGTTCAAGGCCATCGCAGAGTAATAATTCTCTCATTTTCCTTAGTAGAGTGAGATTACTTCTTGATTCTCTGACTTCCATCAATTTGTATGTGAATCCTTGCTAGTTAGTATAACTTTTGTGACAATGACTTAATACTTACCAATATTATTTTGCATGTTCTGGGTTATTCTCCAACATTTCGCAATTGTGCAGAGGAAGACCGAGGAGTAAGTATACTCTGTTAAGGCTCCATGGAATGCTTGCTTAGTTCTAAATATTATTAATCACAGCCACAAAAAATCAAATGGTATCATGATTTGTTTTACTTTCTAAACCCTTGGTTTAATGGAAATAAAGGGGAGGGAAGTTAATTTTCTTTTTGTTTCTGTTTTCTTAAATTTTAAATATTTTTTTTTGTTACATAAAAAAGTAAATAAATAATAATATATGTTAAGGGGGAGGGCAAGCCCTGGCACAACAGTAAAGTTGTGTCTTGGTGACTTATTGGTCATGAATTCGAATCCGGAAACAGTCTCTTTGCATATGCAAGGGTAAGACTACGTACAATATTCCTCCCCTTTACCTTCGCATAGCGAGGAGCCTCTAGACAATGGGATACATAGTTAAGAAAAGTAACATAGTAAATTCTGAATTTTAAGTTGGTATTAAAACTTTTTATATAATTTATTTATTTATTTTGACACCCACTCATCCAAGTAAGCAAAAATAAATTTCATTACTTACCTTATTTTTATGTATCCAAACAGCATATCTTATCTATTATATTTTTCTTCTATCCTTTTTATTTCCGTGTTTCTTTCCTCCCTAATTCACTTCTAATCTAAATAGAACATTAATATCCAAGAGGGGGGTCGAATTTTAAAATCTATTAAATGCACAAGTATTTTCCTTTGTTCTTTGATAGACACTGAAATTTGAGATTTAGGCACACTAATTGAATAGAAAATTACACCAAAAGCATGATAAAAAAAAATTACACCAAAAGCTGTCCAAGAGTTTTAACGACTGACTCCTATAAAGAATAATTGTGTCCAAAGAATTTCCAAATACTCTCCTCTGGACATACTCCTTTTCTAGATATTTTCTTTATAAATTTTACATGATAACTGCCCCTATAAAACTTAATAACTACCTTTTCCATCAGACCATACATAAAATAACTTATCCTAAAATACATAACTGAAGCTGATAAAACTATATACATGTTTAATAACTTGTAACTGCTAATTTCTGCCAATAACTGACATAACTTTCCCTAATGTCATCATTCTTTCTGAATTTTTAAATGCTATTGAATGCACAAGCGAATTATTTAGTTGATATTTAAATAGGATTTAACATCCCTCTTTATAAATTTATGGAAGGAAAATGGGCTAGGCCTTCCCTCAAGTTGTGCTGTCCACACTCCAAATACAAAGTTGCATAATAAAGACAATTGAAGTAGGGTATAAATAGGATCGTGCAACTGTTTGTGTTCATTGGAAATGATATAGAGTGTTTGCACATCACTTCATGTTGATGCCACTTTTACTTGGGATTTTAGAATCTTCCAACTATTGCACTGGTCTGCCAGAATTCAATAGGGTGTTAATGAATGTATTGGAGTATGTATCAGGATTGATGTAAAGTAAAACAACAAGAGAGATAACTGTGCTTTTGGAACTGGACCCATTGTGTTTTTTTCTTCTTCAACTGTTCTGTTTGTCACTATGCTATGGTTGTTGACTCTCGAAAGTGATTGGAACAGTTATGTGTTGGAATTTGATGATGATGAGGAAGATGGATCTTTACCTCAAAGGACAGTGCCCTTCCACAAAGTGGTTCCTCTTCCAGAAGGACATCGCCAATGAGTTTGAGTTTAAGCTACTTATAGTTGTGTATAAAATAGAAACTAGACTATTGCATATGTGCCACTTGTGTAATATGCTCCATGTCTTGTGGTTTGTAACTTGTAAGAATGACATTGCTATCTAATTTCAAACATGTAAGAATGACACTGCAGTTCAATTTCACGTTACCTAGAAATGATAAATATCCCAGGTTAGTTTCTAACAACTTTGTCGTACCAGTCTCCATTACTTATGAAAAATTAGCATTTAACGTTTTAAAATCTGATAAAAATTTCTTTTTAATCTGATTGTTATAGTCAAGATATGCTGTAAATTATAATCACCATGAAAGTAAAAAATTATAATCATCAGAGCACTTTGGAACTGATCTAGATGGCATTCGGCAAAGTAGGTTGCTTAAATTCAAACACGGTTTATTGTACAAGGAACTATTGCTTATGAATAAGTATTCATTGCTTTAAAAATTAGCATTTAGTGGTGAAATAAATTTTAACTGTAAATAAAAATGTATTGTATAAAAATGTGGGTTGCTTAACTATTATATAATTGGAGTAAAATGCAGGTGGAATGCTTAAATGATGTGATATAATGGGGTCTACTTTGAACCCACTTAAGAACATGAAGTGGTTACTTAAATAAGCATTATTAGAAATGCTCTTAATTTCTAATATTAACAATTGTTAGTATCATCAGTTCTTATCCGAACATGAAGTGGCTACTTAAATAAGCATTATTAGAAATGCTCTTAATTTCTAATATTAACAATTGTTAGTATCATCAGTTCTTATCCCTGCGATGTCTAAGGTATATCGTTTGTTTGTGTGCTTTTGAATTAACTAATATAGTTCTTCAAACTAAAAAAAATTCAAGTTTTCTTATTCAATTATTTATGTTGACATATAATAAGTAAAACAATGAAAAAAATAATTCAAACTAATGAATGTAATATAACATGTGAAGATGAATATATATCATTTATGATTCAAATATTTGAAATGAAAAAATAGTTATCCATTTTAGCAAGAGATTTTTCTATGAAATAAATAATTGAATTAATAAATGCTTTTAATGATGATAAAACCAATTAATTTGTTAAATAATAATTAATGCAATTATTTGAATTAGTTGGCCGTTTTTTCAATAATGATAAAATTAAATAATTGAATTTTTTCGAATAGTGTCTGTTTTGAAATATTTAATAATTTATTAAAATTGTTCAAATCATGATCCTTAATATTAGTGTTTTTTAAATTATTGTTAAAGGAAATAAATATCATTTATTAGCAAATTAACAAAAATAAAAACATCTATATACAACTAGTTCACACGAATTAATTTTTTTTTTGAATGTATATCATTTATGATCCCATTAAAGGAAATAAAAAAATTAAATAATAATTTCTTAACCATTGCTCAATGATAATGCATTAATTATAATAAATCATCCGTTTTTTTCAAATTAAGATATCAAATTAACAATAACAGAAAAAGCAACCGTGAAACTATTACAGTAAAACTCTCCTAGCCCATACTCCCCCAACAATTACAATTTTACTTCACCTAAAACACCGTGGGCAAGGTTCGATTGCCTTGGTAAAATTAATTTTAATAAAATCAAATCATTAAATCATTTAAATGTAATTGAAATATTTGCTTTCTATGAAAAATTATAAAAAATATATATATTAAAATAAGACTTAAACACTCTCTTTTCATGACTTTAAATAGTGTTTAATGCATTTATTTGAATTAATTTTTGTTATTTAATAATTAATAATTTAATAAAATATGCTCTCAAATCTTAATTTTCAAAATAATTAAGATTATTTCTATCAATTAATTTAATAATTTTTTATTGATATTAACAATTTCATTATATTTATTTTTTATGCTAAAAAAGAATAATTCCTTTAATGCATTTAATTCAATTAATTGTCCATTTTTAAGTAATTATTAAATTAAGAATGTAATATAAAATCTAATCATGGCATTTAATTTTCATACTAAATTAAGGTTAAATTGCGTATTTAAAACCGTTTACATTTGTGAAGAATTTTTATTAATTCTTTCTAACAATCAATTACGATGAAATTATCACAATGTATTTCAAATTTAAAACTTTTATAAAATTGGTATTAATAATAAAATTACTGAAAAATCCACTAATTATTTATGCTAGACCAACATATTTTCCCAGCAAACCAGTATAAACTTCTGTTACTAAAAAAGGTTGTGATAAGAAACACAATTTTTCATGTTCTTGTTACAGTTAAGCTATCAAAGAAAAATATAATTTATTGATCTCATTCATATTTAGAATATATATATTTGAATCTTTACATTTTAAAATTAATTAGTAAATTTTTTTTAAAAAAAATTGTTTTTTGAAAGCTAATTGTTATAAATTATTTTCATAAAATTTAAAAACTGTATTTGTTAGACCTTATGCAACATAAGTCATGGAATCAATCCATATTTAGAAACACAATATTTTTCACATGTGATTCTAATTGATACTGTTGCAGTGAATCAAACGTCCAAAAATTACTGATAAAAAAAAGTCCTGAAATTTAGACGCTATTACATGGAATATTATCATTTAAGAATTACTAATAAATTTATCTTAGAAAATTGTAACATATGTGATTGTGCTGGACAATAAAAACGAAAAGGTTAAAAGTAAATATTAACATCAACATTAGAATAAGAATAAAAGTAGTTAAAAGCATGAACGTTGAAACAAAAAATATTCAATAAAGAAAATTTCTTATAAAAGAATTTAGATTTAAAAGGAAAAAATGAAGTATTAATATAAATATTTTAAATTTTTGGTCATGAATTACAGTTTTTTATGCAATAAAAAGAAAAAGAAAACAACATATGAAAAAAATTTACATATATATTTAATAACTAACGTTTTTATATATGCACAAAATTCACACACACATATAATAATAATAATAATAATAATAATAATAATAATAATAATAATAATAATAATAATAATAATAATAATAATAATTAACGTTTTCATTTTGAGCCATCAATTCCAAAATTAAGAAAGAAACATTTTAGTAAAAATATATTAAAATTCAAGGTAATTACAATTAAAAAAATTATAAATATATTACTTTAGTAGTTAATTTTGTTGTAAAACTCCTAAATCAATCCATTAATTTTGTCTCAAAGATGTCATCCTAAAAATACAAATAAACTATGAAAAATACAAAAAATATATATTTAAAAAACCATAGATACCGTGTAATAACAATGTTGAAGTAAAAAAACAATAGAGAAGATAAAGAATAATGAGTATTTAGTAAAAAAAAACGTGAGATAGGAGAATAGCGGTGTTTTTTAAACTAATCTCTACCAAATTGATTTGATTGAAATTAATATTTTGTTATTAAAGTAATTAAATTAAAAAAGAAGTTATTAATTCCTAATTCCTAATCAAATTTTTTAAATGATTTTTTAATCAATTTAACTATAAAAATTAAATTATAATTAAATTTTAAAACATATTCATTTATATAACATGACGTATTTCAATACATTTCATAAATATATTATATTTATATAGAGATTAAAATATTGCAAATCATAGATTATCTAAATTTTTAGTCATTGTACTATTAATTTATTATTTTATACAAAATATTGAAATTTAATTTAGTTAAAGGGACTCTATTTATATGATTTAATTTTTGTTCAAAAATTAATCATATATTATTTTTAATTACTTTTAAATAGGATACAACAAAAAAGAGGAATAAAAGAAAAAAAATACAGTTTTAGAATACTTTTTATTTAAAACATGGTTAAATGAATAATATATATATTCATATTATAGATGTTCACCATTTAATTTTTGGTAACCTACAATACTGGAATAAAAAATATTGTTTCTATTTCTGATTAAAAAATTATAATTTTGAAATATTTAAGTATATTATAATAAATAAATATGTTATTTAATACAAATGACTTTATACATACATAAAATAAAATAAAAACAACTATTTACCAATGCATGGGTCAAATGAATAATATTTACATTAATATTGATGGAATTTTTAAGCTAGGAAGAATGACTCGCAACCTTTTGTGTGTATATATATATATAAAAAACCCTCTAGAAACATTAACACTCCTCTAATCTTTAAATATCAAATCAATAGGGTTTAAAAGGCCAATGGAAACACATGAAAAACATTTCTATTGATTGCATGGGCACTACAATAGACTAAATTTAAATTATTTTGTGGTTTTTCATTTATTCATTCTTCTTTTTGTGACTACTACTTTATGTTTGATCAACATCAAGATGAAGATCATTATATTGTCCCAATATAAATGCACCTAAATGCATTTGTTGGGGCATGTGAATGCATAATAGCCCAAAAGGGCACAATAGTAATTAACAACCAATAACAGAAATTGAGCATAATAGGTGGTCCCGTGATGGTTGCAGCCTATTCTCGGAGGTACCATATACGTGCATCCCGTGATAGGTGGGCTAGTAAATAGATATGGACCTCCCTAGGAGTAGAGCGCAACTCCTAGTTTGGTTTGCTCCATAGGAGAGATTCCTTAAGACCAAGAGATAGGTGGTGTCGTGATGGTTGCAGCCTATTCTCGGAGGTACCATATACGTGCATCCTTGTGTAGGGGTAGCTCCCGTTGGATGACACAGGTGTGAGTTCCGGCCTCACACTGGGGACTGAGATGGTCCCGGGGACTGAGATGGTCCATGATGGTATACTGGGTACTGAGATGGTCCCAGGGGACTGAGATGGTCCTGGATACTGATGATGTTACACATTAGAGTTTGTGTGTGCCTATGTGTTGTTGTGATGGTTTGTAATACCTTTGATGTATGTGATCATGGAAGTGAGCCAGGGTGAGAAGAAGCCTCCAAGAACCCTGAGCTTACTGAGATTGTTATCTCACCCCGTGTGTGGGGATTATATTTTGCAGGTTGTACATCTAGCAGAGATGCTGAGTCCCAGGGTGGGAGGCCCCAGTAGGGACATGCATGGTATAGTTGTTTGGAGCAATGTTTTGAGAGCTTGGTTGCTCACTGTTGTGTACAGATATATATATGTGTTGTTATTTTGTACCCCTGTGAGGGGAAATGTGTATGTTTGCATATATTGAGTTTCTGTATATGGTGTACCCTCATATGAGGATGTGATATGTGATATCAGGGCATTGGATGCCTACTATTTTGTATGGATGCAGTCAGAGTATTTTGGTGTGGAATGTACATAGTCTATGTATATTATTTTAGTCACATATGGGTAGTGATCCCCAGATATATTGGTATAGATATTATAGTCCTATCTACCGTTATTCACGTTATTTTATGTAATCTGGATCGTTAAGGCTATTGTGGTGCTTCGATATTCGTTTAATTTATTGTCTATACGTACCATACATAATGAATCAAGAAATATGGTTTTGAAATGCTTCCGCGTGATTTGAGTAATTGTTTTAATTAATTGTCGTGCTAATCTGATTAAGTAATATGTTAATACACCGGATGCATACGGGGTGTCACACATCACATGCAACAAGTAGCACTAAGAAGTTGTTTTACCATGAATGTAAAATTTATGCAAGTTTAATTTTTTCACTACATGAAAAAACTAAAGATCTACTAATTTATGCCTTGTTTGGGGTAGTTTCTCGTTTTTAGTTTTGTAATTTTCAAAAATCAAAATTAGTTTTAGTTGGATTTTTAGTTTTGGTTTATTCTTTATTTTTAGTTCTTAAAAAGATGTTACAAATTGAAGATAAATAAAATGAGATAACCGTTTTATCCTCTTTCACTCTACTAGCTATGAAATAATGGCAGAGGTAGCAGAGTGGGAGTGGCGGCGGTGGCGATAATGGTGGTGTTAGTGGAGGTGGTGGTAGAATGGTGATGGTGATAGTAGTAGCAGTGTAATAGTGACGATTGTGTTTTAAAACCTAGAATGACCTGATCTGTTGGACCAGTTTGACTATGACTCAGGGGTCTGGTTGGATTGTGTTGCCTATCGAATCGACCATGCATTGAACCTAGTGCAACCCAACTATGTTTGTGGTTAAATCAATGACCCACTAACCAAGCCCGGGTCATACCCAAGGGAGACAACACGCTGGGCCATGTGGGTCAATTAAGGTTAGGTAAAAAGTTTTTCAATAAAGATTCAGTCATGCGGGTCAATTAGTGACCCACTAGTTCGACCATTGACCTAGTGACCCAATGTCTTGACCGGGTCAATCATTGGTTTGGTTTTTAAAATTATGGGTGGTGGTGTGGTGGAATAGTAATAAAGTTCTAGTAGAAGATATTTTGAGAGAAAAAACTTTAGAAATAAGAAGTGAAAAATATTATTAGCTACTAATCTTTGTGTTACAACTTGGTATATATAGGCTTAGATAGATAGTTGTGACAATTGTGAGCAATTGTCAATAACTAACCTACTAACTAACACAATTAGTTGAGAGTGCAGTTTAATACTGCAACTCTCTGTACAATACTCTAATACCTTCCCCCCCCCTCAAACTCAAGGTGGGTGAGACTTTGAGGAAGTCTCATGCACACTGAATTTGACTCTTAGAAACATGAATATGCTGGGAGAGACTGGCTTGGTGAGTGCATCTGCCCGCTGATCAAGAGTAGGAATATGATGAACAACTAGCTTCTTGGTCAGAGCCTTTTCCCTAACAAAAAAGACATCAATTTCCATATGCTTAGTTTGTGCATGAAGGACAAGATTATGAGCTATAGCAACTGCACTTTGATTATCACAAAAGACAATGGATGTGTTGAAGGGAACTTTCAATTCAGTCAAAATGGTCTAACTCCAAGATATTTCTACAATAGTCTGGGCTAAACCCTGATATTGTACCTCTGTACTAGACCTTGCAACAACTTGCTACTTTCAGGGCCACCATTATATGAGATTAGGACACAAATATATAGTTGCACTAGAAGTAGATCTTATGTCTTCAATATCAGAAGCCCAACTTGAATCATAGAGGGCTCTAATAGTGTATGGTTGCCCCAAAAAAAGTTTAAGATGAAGACCATGCGACATTGTACCTTTCAAGTATCTTAGGATTCTTTTCATTACAATCCAGTGAGAATCTAAAGGGTTATCCATAAATTTGAAAACTTTGTTCGCTTAGTAGCTTAGCTCAGGCCTAGTGATAGTTAAATATTGTAAAACACCCACTACAGACCTGTATAAAGTAGGATTAGAACTTGTTTTAGTAAACTTGCAGCTGGAAGCCATAGAGGAAGAAATAGGTTAAGCCTATGCCATATTCTTTTCTGCAACAAATCTCTGATATATTTATTTTGAGTGAGGAGTAATGACTAGTCATAAAGAGGCTTAATTTCAATTCTCAAAAGTAGTCAAGTAGACCAAGTTATTTAAGAGAAAATTTAGCATTAAGTTGATATGTTAGGTGTTGAATCAAATGAGTGGAACTATAGGGGTTTTCATGGGTCGGGTTGGGTCAGGTTTCATTAAACCCATTACCCAACCCAATCAAAATTTATTTTTCCTACAGCTTTCAAAGAATATAATGATCAAATGCACTCAAAAAGAGACTAAATTGTGAAACTATTTGACTAATATAATTAATGATTTCATTGTTAATATGATATTTTTATTTAAGATGGAAATAAAGTATGATATTATGATGCAAAAACATAAACAAAATCAAGATAGAGATAAAAAAACAACTTAAAAAAGAAAAAAAATCATGGGTACTAATTTAATAAACTGAGCTAAAAATTACTGATGTTTTTTGTATTTAATAATTCGTTTATATAAAGGGAGAATAGGGATGTAATGTCCTTTATTACAATAGAAGTAAAGGGAGAATAGGGATGTAATGTCCTTTGTTAGAATAACAACTCGTAATAAAAATATACTTTAAAATGTCTACAAAATAAGAATTTAGAAATTTTAATGGTTCGAAATAATTCAAATATTATAAATGAATAAGTCTTTACATAAATAAACAACTTTATTTTCAAATATGGGCATCTAAAATACTAACCAAACTAAAACAAAGTTTAAATAATAATGAACTTAGTCTTCAATTCTCCCTCGTCTCAAAAGATTCTTCCTTAAACTCTGAAACAACACTTTTAATGAGATAATAGTTCAAGTCAATAAAACAAGTTCTATAAGAGTTCGTAAATAGTGTTGTTGTCAACCGACGTAGTAACCGAAAAAATCCAACCATGGTATCTGCAAAATTAAATTAAAAATAATATATACAGACTTATAAACAACGAAAAAGTATTTACACAACGAAATAACACTCCAGTAAATAAACATAACACTTCACGACATTCAATTATTGAACAAACAAATAAATATCATAGCACAACTCAGTCATTCCCAGAATCACTACACTAAACTCTTTGGTTCCTAGAACTGGTGTGGATCTCAAATTCTTTAAGGGGTCTATGATCTCATATCCATGCAATCGCTTCCCACTGTCTCCCCCATCATAGATAGAGCTATCCACAATATTTTCCAGCCCAGATTGAGGTATCTATTATCTCATTCTCATTCTTGATGGAGGTATTTCATATCTCTTTCCCATCCCAGATGGAGGTATCTCATGCATATTCAATTCTCAAAATAAAATATACATTACCACAACTTCCCTGATGATGATGACTAATTCCTACACAATTACAAAAAATCATTCTAGATAACTACCAAATAAATACTCTAATTTCACACACAATAATAACTCACAAAGTCATACCCCAAATTATAGCATCATATGAGTCTATTAATAATTAACTACGAAATAAAATACACACATATCAAAATATATTTTTGCTATCATGAATTTTGAAATAAATTCCAAGATTTAATATGCAACAAGTTAAGATTGGTACAGTGCAATACCCTTTTTCTTAAAATTAAATTAAACCCCATGAATAGTAAAAACTACATGTTGGTATGATTATATCAAACACTTAAGATAATTTTATGCAAGGATACTACATAACCTAAATTTTGCAATCATCACAGGGATTTATTTATGCAAGGATCAATTTATCGATTTATGACCAATAAACTCAAAAAGATGCATTTCCAAAAATATATACCATAGAAGTTTAGAAAATAAGGTTTCTTTACTTACCTCTTGAAGAAAATAGTAATTCAGATGGTCTTCGCTTATTATTCCTCTTCTCCATTTAGTGGGTCAACAAGATTCTCTTTGTTTCTTCTTTTTTCTCAATCCTATATGATCTACTAATTTTTTATTTTCTGAGAGAGACCCTCTATAAAATTCTAGGAGAAGAGAATTGTCTATCCTATATAATAAAAGAGTATATAATTTAAGATTGGGTCATAAGAGATATACTCTCAATAAATTTGACTAATCAAATCTTACTTTATATTTTTTTACTCTATTATCTAGATTTATCTAATTATTAAAGTTATCTAATATTTTATTTTATTTCAAGATATATTAAGATTAAACATGATAATATTTAAATTGTTCTCAATGATCACAAATTCAAATATAATAAATATCTTATCTAAACTAGATGTACAATGCTATATTATGATTATAATAATTATCTTTACAATAGTAATAATCTTTTAATCTTGTTAATTGGGATATGGAGATGGTTTCACACTTTCTTTTATCATTATAAAATAATCTCAACAATTTTGTATCAACAACTTAATATTTTTTATTGATAAAATATTATTTAACTTGATCAATTTTTAGAAGTAATTAAAACAAACGTAAATTTTTTTATTCAATTATTTCAATTATATTTAATGTATATCACAATATAAGCATTCCAAACACACACACACACACACACACACACACACACACATATAATCATAATCATAATCATTTAAAAATAATAAAAATTATTATATTAAAATTTTAGGATGTTGCAAGGAAAGTCTGTGGGACTTTCTAGCAGCACAAGCAAAACAAAAACTAATCAAACTTTTAGACAAGCTGTAAAACATGATGATTTGGATGACCAAGTCCGTCATGCCAAAAACTACTAGACCTATTAAATGAATTTACAACGGACTTTGCATTTTGATTACATGAATTGTAAAGGAATTAATAGAACTAGGCAAACAATAGGAAGCAACACCAGTTGGAGAAGGTCGAAACTAAATGTTGGGGAAACTGTAAAGACCATCAGAACCAACATTGCCTTGAAGTAAGACTTCATTGGTAACCTGAGATTTTACATCACAATAATTAAAATAAAATTCAAAGTAAACAGTATTGTCTTTAGCAAATTTGCTTACAAAAATAAGATTTTGAGTGATGTTAGGCACATGTAATAGGTCATTAAGAGACAAAGATATAGTAGGGTTATAGGGAGTAGCGAAATAGGAAGAACTAGAAGAGTGAATTTGTAGACCTTGATCATTGCCTATGAAGATCTAATCAGGACCTTCAAATGGCTATAATTGCTGGATGTTTTTGTGATTCTCTAGTAACATGAAACGACACAATAGAATCAGGAATCCAATTAGTGGAATTGGATTGAGGTTGAGCATTGGTCAATATAGCACTAGGGTTGGATTGATGATTGGTACTGTCAAACTTGTAATTGTTGTTAGTACTAACTAGTAGAGTAAACTAACTCCTAACTAACACACGTAGCTAATAGTGTAGTTAAATGCCACAACTCTCTATCCAATAATCTAATAAATATTGGCAATGATGGCAACAATGACAATGAAGGCAATGGAATGGTGGCAATAGTAGTAGTGGAATGGTGGTGGCGGCGACGATGGTGTTGTGGTGGTGGTGGTAGCGTTGGCGATGATAGTGACGATAATAAGGGTGGATTAGTGGTGATGGCAATGACAATAATTTTTTGGTGGAATAGTGGTAGTTGTGGTGCATGACAATGACGATGGAGGCTACAAAATGGTGGTAGTGGTGGTGGTGGTGGTGGTAGCGACAATGGCGGTGTGTGGTGGTTGTGACAATGGTGGTGGTTGTGGTGGAATGGTGATAGTGATGGCGGCAGTGGTAGTGTGGTAGCAGTGGCAATAGTGTAATAAACCACTTTTAAAATGATATTTTGTATGAGTTTTTGTGTCATTTTCATGCATTTTCTTGGTAGAACTCACGCTTGAATGTTAGTTTTGTCTTGCAAAAGCATAACCACATAATTGAGTGAAAATAGTTGGAATTTTCATTTTTATCTAAAGATTTGAAAACTTTATTACTTGGCCATGATCATGGTACATTCAACACGATCATGGTAAGCAATATGACCATAGTAATATGGTGACTCCCCTTCTTAACAACGTCAACCTTCTAATGACGACTGTGTTAAATTCACTACGGTCTTAGTCTGCACCAAGATGGTGGTAGTCATTCCACAACGTCCTAGAGCTTGAGCGTCATAGTTTTCAATCACGATCGTGGTGGATTTCAGCATGCCTATAGTGCTTCTAATTCAAGTAATTATCCTTAGGAAGTTATGAATAGCAAGCTAATCCGAAAAACTTTGCATAGAACTTTGTGGATACAGAGAAAGAGCAATGATAGCTGATCCGACACAAACCCTTATGGACTACCTCACTCCTACTTTGGGGGAAATCAATACCATCCAACTCCTCGAGCTACCTAAAGGAGTCACATTTGACTTCAATCATCGGTTCTTACAGATGTTGGAGAACCACCTATTTAGTGGTGCTGCCCATGAAGACCTTATGCAGCACTTGAGAAAGTTCATCAAGTTGACCAACACGGTGACACAGAACTGTGTACCTACAGAATACATTAGACTTTATGCCTTTCCCTTTTCTCTCAACGAGAAGGCATGGGATTGGCTATGTGCACTATCAATCAATGGCATCACTATATGGAATCAAAGCACAAGTGCATTCTTAAGAAGGTATTTCTCTCCCATGAAGATGAATCAACACATTAGGGACATTGGAAACTTTGTGCAGAGGGAGAAAGAGAGCCTACTTAAAGCTTGGGAAATGTCGCAACCTATCCGGCCACGATGGGGAAGGTGTTAGCACCCCACATGTTCGTCATGAATATGACAGCCTTTAATCGAGTGTGTTAAAATAAAGTGACTTTTTTTAATTATTTATTTTCCCTTAAGAACATAAATTATGTTGGTTTTATTTGTTGTTTATTCGAAAAAAGAAATATGTATATTTTTTTTATTTTTAGAAAAGAAGATTTTATATTTTTTTTTTTTTAGGTCGACAAGGGGTTTGCCCTCGCTCCTACGTATCCCCAAGTGCAATGAGAAATCAGACTTACGTAGTTCTTTTTTTTTGAAAGATTTATTTTAATTGCATAGAAAATAGTCGTTAAGGCGTTGGACCTTGAAACAACATGAAAATTGAAGAAAAAAAGCGAAGAGAATTGCTTAAGGCATTGGACCTTGAAGCAATCTCAAGTAATATATAATTTTTGAGAAAAAGGAGAATTGAGTGATTCTTTTATTTGAGTATTTTTAGTTTTTTTTTTAAGAAAATATTTTGAATTTGCAGTAAACTCTATGAAATTAAGCAAGTCGGAGACCCAGCATGATATTCACAAATCTACCCACATGTTATTGAAATACTACCAAGCGAGTCGGAGACCCAGCATGGAGTGCACGAAACATAAGAACGTACTAAAAATACTAATGAACAGTTGACATAACATGACATAATCAAATAAATCAAAATGGAAATAGAAAGGGATAGAATAGAAGTGAGGTGTACACTTAGTAATTAAGGGTGCATACAGTAAGACAGGAAGTGCAATCAGCAGAAATTATTTAATTACAAAATGGGCCAAGCCCAACAGATAAGAGGTTCATTTATGAGTATAGAAGTGTAGATAGCATTTTGTGCATTACTTCAAAGTGGGCTAGGCACAACTGCTGACGGTGTGTAGTTATATTAAAAAAATTGCAAACAGTAATATATGTTTTATTTAAAAGTGGGTCAGGCCCAACAGCAAGGGGATGTGCAATTATAATATAGGGATGCAAACAGTAATATATGGTTTTTCAGAATGGGCCTGACCCCACAGTTTAGGGGTGTGCAGTTATAAAAAGGGGCTACAAACAGTAATATATTTTTGGTTTAGAGGTGTACTTATGAAAATCTGGAGGTGCTGAAAGCATTATTTAATTAGTTTCGTGGGGGTGTATTTATGAGAAGATGGGGTGCAAAAAGTAAATTCCTTTTTTTTTAGGTTTAGGGTTGGAACCGGGTCAGGGCAACCCGGCCCAACCCGCACTTAGCAGCTGGGCACAACAGCCCTCCATTGCTGCAACCAAAACGGTGAGGAAGAAGCTATGAGCTTCCATGGAGGTGGCCTAGCCCCCTACCACCACCAATGATGGGAACCGACGACACGGGGCCGATGGCCGCACATGGCGGCGCGCTGGTGGAGGTGCGGTGGTGGCCCGCAGTGGTCACGGTGGTTACCGGAGAAAAAAAACGAAAAAGAAAGAAGATACAAAAGAAGAAAAGAAAAGAAAAGAAAAGAAAAGAAAAAGCAAGCACAACCCAAATCAACGAAGCTAATTACAGCAAGACTCAAGCCTTTTCCTCTAACAAAAACAGACAACAAATCACAAGAAGGAAGAAAGGGAAATGCGAGAAAGAAGGAAAAGAAAAAAGTAAAGAAGAAAGAGCAACAGAAGAGAGAAAAAAAAAGAGTGGGAGAATGAGAGGTACCTCAGGAGACCCCTCTCCCCATCTCTGATGGAGGCACCAAATGTCGACCTCTGGTTGGCCCAATTCTTCTTCTCCGGGATCCGTGCGGCTGTGCAATTAATTCCCTCCACTGTTGCCTTCTTTGCTCTTCTTATACTACTGTTGTAATCTTTAAACCTAATGGGCCTTATGGCCCCTTTTCTTTCTTTTTGCTTTCCGTTGCGTTTTTTTTCTTTTTTTTACCTTCTGCTCTTTTTTTATTTATTTAAAATCTGTTATATATATTCTTTTTACTACTTTTTCATTTTTTTATTTATGTTTCTACTACATTTTTTTTAAAACTGATATATTTTTATTATTTTTTCTTTTATCCCTTTTTTGGCTTCCTTTTTTTTACTGTTATTATTTATATATATATATATATATATATATATATATATAATATTATAATATATATATATATATATATATTCTTTTTCTTTCATTTTGTTCTTTTTTTTTAGGGGTACCCGGACAAAATTAGGGTATGACAGCTGCCCCTCTTTACTTATCTTTTATTGAAAATAAAAAATAAGTAAAGACAAAGACACTAATTTTGTTTGGGTGATCCTTTGAAAGATAACAACATAAAAAGAAGAAATTTTGGAAAGACAAGGTTTGGTGTATCAATAAAGAACTTTGAGTTCAACGTGACAAGGCATGAAAATGAGTCTCATGAAATAAAATGCAGAGGACATTGAGTCCTATGAAGTGTAAAAGCTGAGGACGTTGAGTCCTATGAAAAGTAAATGACTGAGGACGTTGAGTCCTATGAAATGTAAATGACTGAGGACGTTGAGTCCTTTGAAATGTAAAGGACTGAGGACGTTGAGTCCTATGAAATGTAAATGACTGAGGACGTTGAGTCCTATGAAATGTAAATGACTGAGGACGTTGAGTCCTATGAAATGTAAAGGACTGAGGACATTGAGTCCTATGAAATATAAATGATTGAGGACATTGAGTCCTATGAAATGTAAAAGACTGAGGACGTTGAGTCCTATGAAATGTAAAAGACTGAGGACATTGAGTCCTATGAAATGTAAAATGCTGAGGACATTGCAACTTTTTCATTTTTTTATTTATGTTTCTACTACATTTTTTTTAAACTGATATATTTTTATTATTTTTTCTTTTATCCCTTTTTTGGCTTCCTTTTTTTTACTATTATTATTTATATATATATATATATAATATTATAATATATATATATATATATATATATATATATATATATATATATATATATTCTTTTTCTTTCATTTTGTTCTTTTTTTTAGGGGTACCCGGACAAAATTAGGGTATGACAGGAAAGATTGCAATAGATGACCAGAAGCTGTCCACACCATGGCATTACTCAACAAAAGCTAGTTCATATTTTCTATGGTTGAGTGTCCTAAGATAATAGGACAAGTTTGGAGGCTACTTGTGGAGGAAACCTCATTTTAAAGTTGCAAGTGATGCCATAAAAACATTGAAGATATGTGTTCTAACCCCTACAACAACTAAAGGGATAGGAGGATTATGAAGAAAGGCATCAACCAAGTGTAGATAGATGAATCCCACATTGAATTGGGAAAGCATATTCAAGCTCTACCACTAAAGATTGAGACACTTATGAGAGCTTATGCTCAAGTCCCAATCACTACACCTTCATTCCTAACCTATAATAAATGTAGGATTTTACATGGGAAGGAGAATGCAATGTTGATGATGAGCTAGTTGCAACCATGGATGAGATCAAATTTGTTGGGGGAAGAAACAATTCTTATAATCAGTACCCCAACAATTTCAATCAAGGACAGGCTTCAGGCAAAATCAAGGAATGTTTAGGTCTTAACCCATGTCCTTGATTCTACCTTGACAAGAGGAGAGACAACCAACTCTTCAAGAAATCTTTTTGCAGTATATGGCGTAGAATGACTAGAGAATGAAGCAGCTAGACTCCCAATTGACTAGTACACAAACTCTCTTGTTACAAAGGCATTCAGGCAACATTCTTTCACAGCCTTAACGAAATCCTAAGAAGGAGAATATCAATGTTGTGATAACTAGAAGTAAGAGGATCTGAGAAGACTTTAAGGAGAAGGAATTTTCTTCTCCAAAAGCTGTAGATGACGTCCTTACTAAAGAGGACCAAGTACTTGAGAAAATTAAGGAATATTGATGGAAGCTAGTACCAAAGAAGGAAAGGGATAAAAACAAAGAGATACTGACATCTCCTAAGGTAAGTATACATTTTCCTCAGAGAGTTAAGAAAGACTAGCAGGATGTGTAATTTAGAAAATTTCTTAAAGTTATGAGAAAAGATCACATCAACCTCCCTTTCGTTATTGCTATTTCATAGATGTCATCTTATGCCAAGCATTTGAAAATGATTTTATCAAACAAAAGAAAATTGGAAAATTTTGACACTATCATTCTTAATAAGGAGTGTTTGGCTATTGTCTTTAGGAAACTTCCCCCTAAGATGAAAGACCCCAATAAATTTACTATTCCTTGTTTAGTAGGGGGTCTATATGATTTGGGGGCTAGTATAAATTTGATGTTTTATTCTATCTTTAAGAAATTGGTCATAACAGACTTAGAGCCTACTCGCATCTTTTTCACCTTGCTGATTGTTCAATTGTCTATCCTAGAAGGGCGATTGAGGATGTGTTAGTTAAGGTGTACAAGTTCGTCTTTTTGGATAATTTGTAATATTATACATGGAGGTGGATGAGGAAGTTCCTATAATATTGGGATGACCTTTCCTTAGTACTTGTGATTTGCTTGTTGAGGTTAGGCTTATTAGACTCACCCTTAGATTATGGATGACATAGTAGTTTTTAACTTGTCTGATACTTTAAAATAGACTTCTAACATTTCTTCCTATAATTTTATTGAGTCCATTGATATATCTAATCCATTGATGGAGGGGGTGTTCTCAAGTGTGGAGATTCCTGATTCTCTAGAAAGAGTTCTCACTAATGAGGACCTTGACTGGGAGTTGAAACCATAAGAGAAGGAAATATTGAGGTTTCTCCACTCTTAACATGATCTTAAACCGTCTAGTTTTGAGAGGTCGGAATGGAGCAATGGCCCAAAGCCAAAGCATTCTGTTGAGGAACCTCCTGAATTGGAGTTGAAACCCTTTCCCTCTAGCCTCAAGTATGTTTTTCTTTACCCCTATCTTCTCTTGTATTTGTGATTTTTACAAGTTTACGTGAAACTACGGAGGAGAAACTGTTGCGTGTTCTCAAGGGCAACAAGAAAGGCTTTAAGTGGAGCATTCATGACGTAAAGGGTTTGGACCCTGCACTTTGCACCCACAGAATCAACACGAAAAAGGGTTCCACTTAAACGATTATCCCAAAGGTTACTTAATCCCAACATGATGGAGGTTGTCAAAGAAGAGGATGCTAAGCCCACTTTCAAGATGATTGCGCATAAAGTCAAGGCGTACTATGAGGGATTTCAACAGGTGCAAAACACTGTGCACCTCTCCAACCTTTGAGTGACGTATCCATCACACGTCTAACACGTGATGTTAAGCAGCGCTATCCAGGAGGCAACTCGTTATTTATATCCATTTATTTATGCTTTGTCACATTTTTATTTTAAATTATTAAGTCAAATTTCCTATTAGTACAACGACCATGGTCATTTGACAATGACCCATACATTCAATGTCAGGCATCAAGTACGACTATTGTTATCTGACCACGACCCATCCATTTCACATAGGTTAGTCAAGGGCGACAGTGGTGACTCAACTACAGTCGTGGTTAGTTTGTTTTCATTATATGTTAAAAAAACCAAAAAAAAGATGGATTTTCTCATGATAGCTTTGCGGTGTACAAGGATTTTCTCTTTTTTCTTTTTCATTTTTAGTTTTTCAGTTTTAGTATTTTTGTTCAGTTGTTATTTGAGTAAACTAGTTTAGTCCATTTTATTTTAGTCTTTGATTTCGTTTTTATTATGTTTTGATGCATTGAGGATGTTGCATGTATTAAGTGTGGGAAGGGCTATCATTGCTCCCCCAACTTTGAGCTCTCTATGATATATGTGATCTCTTGCATTGTTTTGGTTCTATCACTGTGAAAATTACTTGGGTTTAGAATTTTGTGTTTTTAGGAATTCCTTTGTTAAATAATGTTTTCAGTTATTCCTTTGTTAAATAAATAAAAAGTGTGCATTGGGGTAATTGGAGTTTTCTTCAAGAGGGAACATTAACATGCATCATTGTCAACTGTTTCTTAGAACTATCCTTAAATATGTGAGTTTTGAGCCATGATTCTCTTGGTGTGTGTGTGTGTGTGTGAAAGAGAGAGTTGATCTTTTCAGTAACATTGTTCTATTCTTTGTTTGACATGCATATCCTTGGATGAGTTTTAAGTTTTCTGAAAAGATGAGACATTGATATGCTTTCTTGAGATTTGTCAATCTTTTGATAAGTTTTTCCTTAGTTTACCACTTTGAGCTTGAATATTTATTTCTTGAATTGTTTATGTGAGGAAAAAGGAGGGAACTAATGTACATTGCATGTTGTTCTAGTGAGTAAAATCCCTACTACTTCTCTTAAGTGAAATTAAAAATAAAAACGGGTTGAAAAAAAAAATTCCCCTAAAGCAAATAAAAAAGGAGAAGGAAAAAAGGGATCAAAAGTTCAGCTAAAAAGAAAGGTGCAAAAATAGATAAAAGTTTCCCCTGCTTTTTAAGTGTTTTCATATGATTGAGTAGAACCCTACGTTAGCTTGTTTCTTTCAGTACCTACCTTACATTACATGTTTGGCCCCATTAACCCAATATGTCTCACTTGTTCTGATTTTTTTGGGATTTATCTAAGTTGAGTTGATTGATATACAAAGTTGTGAACTTGTTCATTGAATTGTGATCTTGAGTGTGACTTTCTATTTGTATAACATTGAGAGATGGTCAGCAAAGTGAACTTATAGCTCTTTTAAGACTATTTGCATGTTGATTATAAGCCTAATGGATTCTTGAGTTAATTTCTGATGCCCTAATGTGTGAATTTAACTTTTGAATAAATGGGAATTTTTTGATACATGAGTTCTGATTTGGGAGAATTTGTTTTGATTTAGAACTAGAACAATTTCTTGAGGACAAGCAATTCTCAAGTGTGGGGAGGTTGGTAAATCAGTTTTAAAGTGATATTTTGTGTGAGTTTTTGTGTCATTTTCATGCATTTTCTTGGCAAAACTCATGTTTGGATGCTATTTTTGTCTTGTAGAAGCATAGCCTCTTAATTTAGTGAAAAAAGTTGAAATTTGCATTTTTAAATGAAGATTTGAAGACTCTATCACTTGGTCACAACCGTGGTACATTCAATATGGCTGTGGTAAGCAGTGTAGCCATGGTAATATGATGAATCCCTTTCTAAAAAACTTCAACCTTTCGATGATGGTCGTGGTGAATTCACTACAATCGTAGTCTGCATCATGGTGGTCATTGTCATTCCTCATCGACCAAGAGCTTTAGAATCACAGTTTTCAATCGTGGTCGTGGTGGATTTTAGCACACCCATAATGCGCCTAATTTGAGTACTTATCCTTAGGAAGCTAAAAATAGGGTGTTGGTGTTTGTAACTAGGAACTTTTGACATTTTTATGAATTAAAGAGAATTTTTTAGGGTTTTGAGGGATTTGAAGTGTAGGCAACACTATGAGGATGAGTTGTGATCATTCTTGTTTCCTCATGGGTATGTCTATGTTAATTTCATATAGGCTTTCTAGTTGTGCTTTGATCATGAACGACTAGTCATCCTAGTCCAAGGATTATGATTTAATTGTCTAATTGTACTCCTTTCTCTGTTCTTAATGGAATTCATTAGTGTTTTATGTTAATTAATTATATTCCTCATTTCAATTGTTTATTTAAGAACTATTCATTCTTAGGCTTAATCAAATGTATTGTGGTGATAATTTGTCATGTTTGGTAAACCTAGGTAAAAAATGTTTTACACCAAATTGTATAATCCAGCTATTTGGTAATCTCCGATATATTAATTAATCCTTAATTGATCATCCTTGAATTGAGCATATCCTTTTACTTAAATTAATATATTTATGATCATTGGAGTATTAGTTTAAGGCAAAGAGCATCATTAGACCTTGATTATAGGCTATGGTTGACCTTGGGAATTGGTAATTAACTAAGGGAGGAATTTCATGAGAACTAAGATTGGGGGAAATTGGTACTAGTGAATCATAATCCCTAATCGCTTTTAATATCACTTAAATCTCTCTTTTGAGATATTTAATTTGTTTTCTCTTAAAATCCAAAACCACAAAAATACTTCAATCTTCTTTTAATTAGCTTGAATGTTTAGTTTAATAATTTTGACTATTTTGAAAATACAATTGGTCTCTAGGGTACAATTGCCATTGTGTAAGTATTATTTTTACACATGAAAGTGGCAGGCGCAGTAGCAAAGGTGGTGGTGGTGGAATGATGATGGTGGTTAAAATGTATTTTTTAAAACTAAAAACTAAATTCATAAAACGAGAGAACTATATATATTGGATCTTTTTTGTTAACACATGTGTCTTTTTTTCTTCTAATAAATGAGTCCTTTTTGTTTTATAAAAACAAAAAACAATTTTTTTTATTAGTGAGCTTAAAACTTGAACTTTAGTTGTTTCACTCTTAAGTATACCCTGATTTCACTCAACTTAGGCACTTGTATTTACTTTGAGTCTACAAAATGTTTTGTTTGGCCCAAATTCTTTATTTTGTTATTCTTATTTTGCTAAAGGTTTGCATTATTCTGTCTAATGTATTTAAATTCAAATAAGTGATTGAACAAAAATATTGGTTCAAAATTCAATAGTATAATCACTTGTTGTACCGATTTATATTTTTTAATATTATATGATACTTTAAGCAACAAAATAGTATAAAATTATAAGAAATCAGGTTCTAAAAAATTATAAATTAATATAAATAAATATATTTTATATTTTATAAGATATAAGTAAATAATTTTTAACAAAATAATTACTAAATGTTGTTTGATATTATCACATTTTATTAAAAATATGTGATATATATTATATAAGATTATAAATAATATATATGTAATATTTTATATAATATATATTATATAATAATTATTTTAAATTTTATTTATTATAGTATTTGTGTCTTTAATTTATGCTATTTTGTATTGTTATTTTTTAATCCAATTCCTTTCATAGAACAAAAATTATAATAACCCAACGAAATAAAATAAGCTAAAAATATCTTATCCATAGTTTTCAGACTCGGACCGACCCGGCCAGTCCAACTGGTCCAACCGGGAATCGGGGACTGGACCGGGTCGGGTGCTTAATTGGATCGTCCATGCTCTCAGACCGCTCCAACCCGTTCGACCCGGCCGGGTTGTGGTCGACCCGCTGGCTCGCCAACTCGGACCGGGTCAACACTTTTTCAGTTTTCACCACTCGAAACAGCGCCGTTTCACGTCATTTAGGAATAGTACCGCTCTCCACCATGGCCGAGCGCCTCGACGACATCCGCCGCGTCACCGGCTTCAGCATCATCGGCGGCGAGCACCGCCTCCGCAACTACCGCTCCGTTACCACCATCCACTCCTTCGATGATGACAACGCCTGCGCCGACAGCAAGAAGAAAATAACAAAGAGGGAGGCCAGACGACTTCGAATGCGGCATCCATGGAGGGCCAGATCTGTAACGAAGAGGGAGGTGCGGCGGTTACGAGCGCGGTGGCTGTCAACGACAACCATAGAGCGACCAAGGAAGGTGAAAGGGAAGGGGAGAGAAAGAAGAAAAGAAAGCGTGAGAGAAAGAAGAGAAGACCAAAGGGCATGGGGAGAGAAAGAAGCACTGCTTTTCTCTTTTAAAGCACTGCTTTTCTCTTTATCCCTTTCACTTCACGGTTCCTTTATTTTTTATTTCTATTTTTTGGTAGAAACTGATAAGAAACAACAAAACAAAACCAAAGATTAAAATTCTCAATTAAAAAACACCAAGAAAGCTGGAGTTGTATCAACAATCTGCTGCATAGAACTTCCCACAACGTATGTCTTATATTCCTAAATCAATCTTATCTTTTTAATTTTTTATCACTTTAATTATTATTTTTAATTTTAATTCAAAAAAGTAAAGAAAGAAAAAAATTGAAATGCACTTCTATTTCATAAGTTGACTCACAATATAGCCAGTTTTTGTTTCCAAATTTGAAGGGCCAATGTCCAACGGGAACCAAACCAAACAAAGTCCCGACTTTTCAAAAAAGAAAAAATTATTTATACCAAAAGATTATTATTAATAAGCAATTGTTATTATTATTAATAAGGGTGTTTCGGTTAATGGGTCTTTCAAAAATCTTTTCTTTTCTCTCATCCCAGCAGAAAAATCAGATTTTTGGTTCGTGGGTAAGACTAATTCTTTTTCAAACAGCTAGATTATTTTCTTAATAATCTGATATTTTTTTAACATTTTAATATCTAATTATCTATGTTATGAAGACAATATTAATTTGTGATTTTTTTTAAATATTTTAAGATATTGTCATGCGGATCAATCAGTGACCCACCGGTTCGACCACTGACCGGGTCATGCGGGTCAATCAGTGACCCACTGGTTCGACCATCGACCCAGTGACCCAGTACCCTGACCGGTTCAGTCACCGAGTCAGTTTTTAAAACACTGATCTTATCAGTATCGAATGAGAAAATAACGTAGTGTTATCTATATATATGTATGTATGTGCGTGCACGCCATTTTATAATAATTATTAAAAATTATAATTATTACAAGTTTTTATTAATTTAAAGTTTAAAACATTTTACAACGCTATTAAATAAAATTTAACTCAAAACAGTTTATCTTGTTTAATCTCAGTGAATTATTGTTTTTTTTATTTACCTTTTTTTATATAATCTCTGAACTTATCTTGAAATTTTATGTCACATTTTGCTTTCATAGGAACATGTACATGTATATGCACCGTTTGTGAGGGCAAGCTAGCATTGAGAACAAGTCCTTTATATAGTTATCAAGCATTTTATTTCTTTGTACACTTTTGGAATCGTGACAAAGGAGGGTTAAGCTTTATACACCCAGCGTATATCTAATACACCATTCAAAAACAGTGCACTTCCGTTTATGCCCCTGTTTATAAGCTTTTTTTAGTGTGTTGTTTTTGCTTGTTTTTCGAATTCTCTCTTCTCCGCCGCCGCACTCTGGTTCAGCTTCATCTTTCTCCGACGCAGTTGGTAGCGATTTGTGGTGGTGTTGGTCGCGTGGGTTAGGTGGTTTTGGTCGTCGTGGTCGCCGCTCCCCTCCGTCTGCCTGACAGTGGTAAGTTTTCGATTTACCAGGGAGAGGATCGCACGGATTGGAGGATCCGTATAAGGTATACAGATTGGTGAATCCGTAAGGCTTATACTGATCAGTCAATCCGTATGAGGTTTACGGATCTTGCAATCCATAAACCTCATACGGATTGACTGATCCGTATAAGCCTTACGGATTCACCAATCCGTAAAGCTTACACGGATCACGCAATCCGTATGAACCTCATACGGATTGACTGATCAGTATAAGCCTTATGGATTCACCAATTCGTATACCTTATACGGATCCTCCAATCCGTACGATCCTCTCCCTGGTAAATCGAAAACTTACCACTGTCACGGCGGATGGAGGGGAGCGGCGACCACGATGACCAAAACCACCTAACCCACGCGACCAACACCACCACAAATCACTACCAACTGCGTCAATCTCTGAACTTATCTTGAAATTTTATGTCACGTTTTGCTTTCATAGGAACATGTACATGTATATGCACCGTTTGTGAGGGCAAGCTAGCATTGAGAACAAGTCCTTTATATAGTTATCAAGCATTTTATTTCTTTGTACACTTTTGGAATCGTGACAAAGGAAGGTTAAGCTTTATACACCCAGCGTATATCTAATACACCATTCAAAAATAGTGCACTTCCATTTATGCCCCTGTTTATAAGCTTTTTTTAGTGTGTTGTTTTTGCTTGTTTTTCGAATTCTCTCTTCTCCACCACCGCACTCTGGTTCAGCTTCATCTTTCTCCGACGCAGTTGGTAGCGATTTGTGGTGGTGTTGGTCGCGTGGGTTAGGTGGTTTTGGTCGTCGTGGTCGCCGCTCCCCTC
>QARZ01040871.1:165435-178234 GCA_013407115.1 Glycine latifolia
TGTCCGCCGTGACAGTGGTAAGTTTTCGATTTACCAGGGAGAGGATCGCACGGATTGGAGGATCCGTATACCTTATACGGATCCTCCAATCTGTATAAATGCCATATTTTTAAAAATGCTTTAATATGTAATGAATGCGAAAATAATTTGTCTATTATTGGTTATTGTACATATTTTAGACCTTACGATTATATGAATAGCACGATGTATTAAATTTTATGGAGCTATATGATGCTATGATACTAACTTGCTTTGGTGCTTGATGTGGTTAGTCATTTATGAAGCATGTTAATAGTGATATAGATGTAGTTTTTAATTTGATCAACAATGGTGGCTATATAGTGGTGTCTAAAATGGTTACTCTTGATAGGGATAAATTGGGTGGATATAGGCAATTTTGGAAGTTTTGCAATGTGAATTTGGGTTTGGGTAATAATTTAACAATGAAGTGTAGAAAAAATGTACCTTTAGAATAAATCTAAGTCCCAAATGTATTGATTGACGAAACTTTGACCAATTTGAGAGATGAAACAAAGTTGACATGATGTGCGTGTGTGTGTTCATTTAGTAAGTAGCAATTAGTAAACATGATGTTGGGATGAGGACACGCTTTGGAGCTATATCATGCTATGATGGTATGATACTAAGATGCTTTGGTGCTTGATGTGGTTAGTCATTTATGAAGCATGTTAATAGTGATATAGATGTAGTTTTTAATTTGATCAACAATGGTGGCTATATAGTTGTGTCTAAAATGGTTACTCTTAATAGGGATAAAGTGGGTGGATATAGGCAATTTTGGAAGTTTTGCAATGTGAATTTGGGTTTGGGTAATAATTTAACAATGAAGTGTAGGAAAAATGTACCTTTAGAATAAATCTAAGTCCCAAATGTATTGATTGACGAAACTTTGACCAATTTGAGAGATGAAACAAAGTTGACATGATGTGCGTGTGTGTGTTCATTTAGTAAGTAGTAATTAGTAAACATGATGTTGGGATGAGGACACGCTATGCCAATGCCATGTGACCTACATTTTATTTATAAATTACAAGCACATCATTTTCGTCATGATGAACATTATATATTGTCAATGCCTCAAATTTCATTATGGATTGGTTGAAGTGTGACACAATTAACGTAATGGTACCACAGATTATGGTTAGGACACTAAACATGCGTCAGGCATTGGCACGAGATGTAGAGGCAGAAGCTGAACGTCGTAGGCCTACGGCATCTGCCAGAAGACAACGGGCAGGGGCAGCTGTTGATGACGATCTTGTGGCTCCGGACCAACATGTAGTTGATGAGGATCATGTGGCTCCAGACCAACATGTGGAGGCTAACATTCGGGACATGGATGAGGCAGATGACCAGGTAGTGAGTTTTCCAGGTGGGCCGGAGGACAGTTCAGTACTGACAGAGTACGCTGAACATGTGGCTCATAGAGTGTGGGAAGGACAGGTAGTAATATATTTAATTACATTGAAAGAGTGTCTTAATTTTGCATTTATCGTGGTATTAATGATGTAATATTTTTGCAGGAATGCCTTGAGTTAAAATTGGCGTCCCATGGAAGAAAAGTTCACAAATTTGGGACGCCTGCACCAGAGATTACAGGGTTAGTTGCTGGTACGGGGTTAGCCCCTCTGATCTCATGCTCAGTCGAGACCGGAGATAGGGGGTTGCTCTCAGCTTTTGTGGAAAGATGGCATTCAGAGACCAGCAGCTTCCATTTGCCGGTAGGGGAGTTGACCATAACGTTGGACGATGTTGCTGCCCTGTTGCACCTTCCGATCGTAGGGGTTTTTTTGTCATTCGAGGCCATTGATGTTGGACAGGCAGTAGTGATGCTGGTTGAACTACTTGAGGTGTCTGCAGAAGAAGCTGGTGCCGAGACAGAGCAATGCCATGGGGCATATGTACGACTTTCTTGACTGCGAGATGTTTATGTTGTGAAGTGTCAGGCAAGGAGGTGGATTCCAGCAGCCAGGGCGTACTTGCTCCATTTGGTCGGGTGCACGCTGTTTGCCAACAAGAGTGCCACACATATCAGTGTGGTATTCTTTGAGGCATTTTGTGATCTGGAGCAGGCAGGAGGATATGCTTGGGGTGCGGCTACATTGGTACACATGTATGCCAATCTTAACTATGCATGCCAGCACCACGGCAAACATCTTGCCGGTTATGTGACACTTTTACAGGTATTGCTTTTCACTCTAGTCATTCTTATCCTCTACATATATATACTGTCCAGCCTTTGACCATAACAAGGTTACGTTGTTTATTCATTTGCAGTGTTGGATTTACGAACATTTTCCAACAATTGGAAATGTGTCCCCAGCTGACAACTACCAGGAGAGGCAACCACGGGCATGTCGATGGAAGGTGGCGAAGGCCTTAACTGTCATCACGTATCGCAGGCAGTTAGACAGATTGATGATGGATGATGTTTGTTGGTCTCCATATGACGATCACCATCCGCATAGAGATTTCGACACTATTTCCCTGTTTTCTGGCCATCTCCGATGTGGACCGCAAGTTGTCAGGCATTTGCCAGGGAGGGTGCTGAGGCAATTTGGCTTTGTCCAAATGATTCCACGTGATCAGTGTACTAAGGAACCATGCATAGAAGACATTGATGAGAGATGGTTGCAGTTTTCACAGCATCTAGCATCTATCACAGAGGATGTTTCTTATACTAGTCAGTTGGAGGTTGGGTATTTGGAGTGGTTCTTCCGCGTGTCTCATCCATTTTTGACTCCCCCACAGACTGGTAAGGTTAGACACCCTCCGACTGATCGTCATTTAGTTCCAGGTCCTCCAGATGTGCACACTGATCACCCAGCACCAGTTCCACCTCAATCTTCAGGACCATCTGAACCAGACCACGAGCCTCGACATGCAGTGGTACTAAACTATTGTAACACATATTTTAAATTGATATTCACTGATTTTGTTGACCATGTTCATAATGGGCATTGGAAATGTTGTTGTGTTTGTTGCAGGGTACTTGCCAAAGGATATCAAAAGGGTTACAACGTATGCTAGACCTGCGTATGGTTACTCCTGGCACCGATGCGTACGCCGAGGTAGAGCGCCTGCTACAATTAGCTCGTTGTGTCACGGACGATGCAATTGTATACATGCAGCCTAGACGAAGGAGACAGAGGCATCACACACATGTTGGTGGAGAAGGCGATATATGATTTTTGTCATAGAATTTTGTGTTTATTAGCTTATATGAGTTAACATTTTGCATCTTAATTCAGACACCATGAATGATTTACACCTATTATGTTATACCTTATTTGCAATGAAAGTGGTTATGCTATATATTACAGGTTCACGATATTATTGATCGTCATTTAATTGTCACTACTAGAGTGAGAAGTATATAATTATAAATTTACAATTATCTAAAGAACATCATATCGAACTTCTTTGATACCCCAGGAAATTGGTTATGCTAACCTGTATAGGCTGAACAAAACAATATAAGAAATATGGACTCAATGAAATTAGTTGATATTGTTCATATCAAATATAACTAAAATAACCACTTTACATTAACCATAACGTACTAGTTAATCAATAATAAAATCATATCAAATCACAAATGGTCCAGTTGACTTCATGCAAACATTTTCAGTTCGCGACTTCTTCAAATTACTAAATGCTTGCATTCGACCCATATAAGGAACCATCCATTCTTTTGCAACTGCGTAGCAGTGTCTTGACCATGACAAAGCAGCTGGCGGTATAGGACTTCCATCTCTCAAAACAACCTGAAACAATGATCAACAGTTATGTAGGGTGACATGTGTTTCAAATGTACACTAGCAGGTCAAGCGGTGTTATCATTTACCTCAACAAAATGGTTACCATACACATGACCAATACATAGAATGCGATGAACACGTGGATCTCTGGGTGGTTCGCTTCTCATAGGGAAAAAGGTCATACTTTGTTGGAGAGATAGGGAAATGAGAATTATGTTATACCTTGATGCAATAACGTATCCCAAATCAGTAATATCCATCCACTTATCAACAGTTACCTATGGGTCACAAACAATTAAGCAAACATAAGTAAATCTACAAGAACTGAAAGTAATAACATAAGTAAAAAATTTACCTTTGACAATCCATCAACAAGTAGCGATCGTTTCAAGTGCTCAAATCTAGCTGACCCACCAAACAAAACTATATATTCATTAGACCATTCTGCAAGTTCTTTAAGCAAATGATTGCGTACCAAAGACCAACACTCTTCACCATATCCTAGTAAGGCAGCAATTACCCGAAATCCACAATTACCATCAGCTTTAACATCAATAATGTCTACAATGTAATCGTGCATACATGTATCAAATTGATGCAGCAAAGGCATCCTCCTTTTTTTATGAGTGTCATGGTCCGATGATGAAGTATACTGTTTTGGTGTGGGACAACTATTTTGCACAGAATGTAATTCATCAACATACTCCTAGTAAGATGGATCCTGCTTGGTTGATCTTGCGTTTTGTGGGACTTGTTTCTTTTGAGCACCTTTTGTTTTTACCTTCTCATGCGGTGGAAACATTGAATTTTGGTCAGGAAATGCAAGTTCATTCAGTTTTGTCTTTAAAGTCACTTTGCCACATAAGTCAAGCTTTTCAAATCGCGAATAAATGGCATCCATCTCTCTAGTTATGTTGACCTCGCACTCATGTAAACCCTGATCCTCAAAACTTAACCTCCGCCAAAATAAATCAACTGTCTCAAGTGGAATGCTCCCAAGTTGAAATTTAGCTAGCTCACATGCACAAGGCAGCCCATATGCAGTTCTCATTAGACATCCACAACGAGTTTTGCTTTTACCTGCATAATGGACTCGCTCATACTCCTCAGTAATTTCGTTTAACACATACCTTGAGACCATGCTAATAAGTCTTTTGTACAATATAACTTTAAACACATGACCCACCACGTGTGTGCTTCTCTCCAAAGATGCCTTTATCTCAGTATGTTGCAAGGTCAACATGTTGTTCATTGCATCCTATACACTACAAAGATCTCCAAGGCTATTTTGCAATAGTCTCTTTAAGGTCCAATGGGCCGACTCTACCCTGCAGTTTATGATTCAAGTAAGCAACAATCCCTGAATTCGAGGTTATTTTAAAATCAATATTTAAAATTTAAATGAATTTTTGACCCGTTAGTTGTTGTATTACCCAAATGCATGACTTGATTTGTCCATGCTGTTACAAATTTTTCTTTGTGTTGATTCAACCATGTGTCTTTCACGTAATCAACAAACGTTGGCCATGGCGAACATGCAACTTCAAACTTTGTAACACGATCATCATACTCACTCTCCTTATCACAATCCACAACACTCCCCCAGACTTCCATGACATAGTCCCATGCGTTA
Organism: Glycine latifolia; assembly: GCA_013407115.1. NCBI lineage: Eukaryota > Viridiplantae > Streptophyta > Magnoliopsida > Fabales > Fabaceae > Glycine > Glycine latifolia. Next base: position 170,851 of record QARZ01040871.1, read on the forward strand.
CTCTGTCGGACATATGTTTTACATTTTGCCTTCACATTCTTGTCAATGTGGAACCGACACAGTAAGTTGGTTGAATTAGGGAATAAAGTTTTTACTGCGTTCATCAAACTAAATCTCTATCAGTCACAATTACCTTTGGGAAAAATTGACTTTTCATAAAAATGCCTCTAAATCGTTCTAAGGCCCAAGCAACATTGTTTACATGTTCGGCTTCTAAATAAGAAAATGCAGCTGAAAATGTCATCCCAGTAAGAGTCACACCAACAAAATCAAGTAATGGAAGTCTGTACCTGTTTGTTTTGTATGTACTGTCTATCAGGAATACAACATTATATGCATTGCTCAACTTCACTGCATCCGGATGTGTCCAAAATAAGTCACGTATGATATTTTCATCCCTCACTCTATGCCAATGAATATACATGTCGCATTCAAGCAGTTTCATTAAGTGTTGCAATTTAGTATTACCTTCCCTGATATGCGTACGGTATGTATATCTTGCATTTATTACTTGCTTCAAAGATGTGGTATTATTGGGGTTGTGTTCCTTCAAGGTTAAAAGAATATTTTTGGGTTTCACCATCGACCTTGTCATATCGGCAACAATAATCTTCTCATCCTCTGTTAGTCGACCAGCATATGGGTGTCCACATAATGACTTTGCCAAAGCATGATTATGAGTGCCGCACAATAATTTCACCAACCACCCTTCACCTCCTGGGACTAGTTTGGCTCGTAGCTTAAACGGACAATTACATTTTCTAATGCTAGTCACTGTAGGTACCAGATCTTTTTTGAATGCTCTATACTTTCCACTCCTTTCACATCCAATTAAAACAAATGATGTTCTTCCCCTCTTTCCAGTTGATATGTCCGACCTCATTATCACAGCTACAAAACCATTATCATATGCCACAGTTCGAGCCCACTTTAATACATCCTCACGGGAAGAGAAAACCTACAAATATCCGTATGGTTCCATTAATAATGCATTTACCAACTTTAACCAAATTCAAAATAATATAAATACCTGAGAAGTATTAAATGCTGCAGAACAATCGACTTCACATATATTATTTTCAACTGCACTATCTTCACCTCCATGATTTTCATCCATATTCATTTCTTCAGACATAATATTGTCATACATCCAATCATCGTCGTCCATCTAAACAAATTACAATAAATTTCAATAAGTCACAAAACAAATATATCATAATAATAATTAACAACATCAAAGGGATATTATCAAACAAATGGTATACATTTTTTATCGCCAACATTATTACAAATTCAAAACATATCAAATAAATTCTTCATTACAATATCAAATTAATTCAATATACAATGTCAACCTAGTTATTTTAAAATAATTTTAATCATATTTTATTAAATTTTTCATCATTTTAATTAACTTTTCAATGTAAATCAACAAAATAAATGTGTTTTTAGGACAAACTATCAAAGTATAAAATTCCCATAAATTACTAAAATCTATTTTCAGCAACTTTATTTTTAAAATTTTTATAACAATTAATTTATAATTTAAATAATTTTTTAATTATTTATTCATGTTATACGGATTGGTTAATCCGTATAAGTTATACGGATTGGTTAATCCATATAAGTTATACGGATTAACCAATCCGTATAATCTATACGGATTTCGTAATCCGTAGAAAAGCTGAAACTTACCTCCACCACCTGCACCTACCGCGACTCCGACTCCGACGACTCTGACGACCCTAGCAAACGTCAAACTGCCACCACCGTTGCACCAGCCAAAGCTTCCACCAACAACCCACTTCAAAACAAAAACCAACCACCCACTTCAAAACAAAAACCAACCCAACAAACAACGGTATTTTTGCACCAGCCAAAGCATAAACCAAAAATAACAGCAAACAAAAACCAATGCGCACAATTGCAATGTTGTTTTTGCACCAGGCAAAGCTTCCATCAACAATAACAGCAAACCGTTGCACCAGCCAAAAAAGCCATCAGCACTTTAAAAAACAAACAAGGGTATTTTTGCCATTTAAAAAGTTTGAATGGTGTATTAGATATATGAATGGTGTATAAAGCTTAACCCGACAAAGGATCACCCGTATGGGTTTCCTGACGTAGTAGTTAGTACTACAAAAAAAAAAAGCTATGTCTACGGATAATTTTACCTACAAATATAAATTATGGTAAGTAAAAATAAAAAAATACTTTTACATACAAAACTTTAATATAGGTAAAATTCAAAGACACACTACCTATTATTAATTAGTATATATAAAACTCAAAATAACTTCTACTTACAAATACTTAGTATTGATTAAATTTAAAAAACCTATACCTACAATTACTTAGTCCAGGTAAAATCCTATAAAACCTGCATCTAAATTTAATTGGTGTAAATAAAATTTGAAAAGTTTTTACCTACAAACACAATGTGTAGATAAAATTCCATAAAACTTGTACCTACCATTACTTGGTTTTTTTGTTGGAACAAATTTTCTGAAATTTCTTTCGGTGATGATTCTGCAAAAACAGCCCTGACCTTTCTAAACATGAAGAGAAAGTGGCAGAAATTGATACTTCTGTAAATGATCATAATAGCTCACATATTATAGTCAGCTTAGAATCCCCTTAAAATTGTGTGTGAAAAAATGCTAGATAAGTTTTCAAACAAGTCTTTTATATAAACCTCATCGGTAAATTGATAACATTTTTCATTGGTTTTATATATTTTATATATATTACCAGTGAATTGATATTATCGGTTTCTTTCTCTCTTTTTCCTTAATCTTCCAGTCCAGGCCAGTTCTATCATTCTATTAATCTGACTTGTTGATTTTCTGGTCTATAAATCAACTGTATAATCAAGTCTATTTACATATATACCTGCAAGATAACCTAGAAATACCTCAAGGTGTGGTTTCTTATTTGTTCTTAATATGACTTGGTTTCTTCATTGATGTTACTATCTAGCCTATATTTCATTTTATGTCTTTTATTATAGGCAGAGGAGTGCTCAAAATTGAAGAAAGATATGGTTTCTTAATAGATAAGCTGCAAAATCTCCACAAGGAATTCTGCAAAATTCTGACACTTTTGCTAAATTTTAGGTGTACAAGGTGCCTGTGATTTGGCAAGTCCAGGAAACTTCTTCCAGGCCTTTACATTGAGCATTTGTTGTGTTAATTATGATTTAAGAATAAATGTATAAAAGTATATTAAATATAAATGTGTAAGTTTACTTTATCAATAATTTAAAAAGATATAAATGTAGTCCTTCAATCATAGAAAGTGGAATTTTGAAAGTGGATTTTTCTTAATACAAATAGAAAGTGGATTTTTCTCAATACAAATAGAAAGTGGAAAAGACTGTAACAGAGAAAAGAAGAGAGGAAAATTGAAATAATCTAGATCCAAACCACACAATTATTTGAGTTATCTCTTTCTCTCCAATTTCAAATAATTGTTATTGTGCAACCCTTAGCTGAGAAGGGAAAACATAATTATGCAAAATGTTTTTATAAAGAGCTAGGAGCATACTTGTATTTAGATTTTAGTTTTGCCCCATTCATGGCTAATGCTACAATTTCCAAAGTCATTTATAGGTTGATCAATTACATCAAATATTATATTTATTTTTCATTTTAAAATATTTCATTTGTAGGTATCACTCTAGACAATAGTGCCAAGGTGTCTAAAAATATCAAGTTTGACGCATTTGTGTTGTATAAATGAGTTATGAAATTGGCTTGAATAAACTGAAGTAGAACTTAATTATAGTAGTTAGTGTAGTTGCATGAAAATAAGAACTTGAAAAGTTTCAATTTGTGGACCCTCTGATTTAATTTTTGTGTGTTTTTAACATGTCAAGATAAGATGTGGGTTGAAAAATTAAGGTTCAGTGCTAGTGCAAATATACTGCAACATTGGAAATCCTCAAACTCCTTATTAGCCTCCAATATTATTTAATGCAACTCCTCAGTTTATATTATATATGACACAAGTTTTTAAATTGAATGCAACGTCTAAGATTCCATAATCCCCAATATAGTAGCTAAAGCTCTAAGTCACTTGATTAAATATGTTCTAAATTCGTGTAGGTTGCATTGCATCAAGTGCAGATTCAAATATAGTTATAGAGGGTCTTAATCTTTTGTTGTCTAATAAGGTATTGTATTTTGGCTATTCTTGTAGGTTTCTTTGAAATATTGCTTCATGATCATCTTGAATTTCTTTATATAATTAAGTTTTTTTCTTTAACAAAGAAAACCAAGTTCTCAAATATTTATCTTAAGTTGCATCCAAAGGTATTGTTCTCTCAATGCCATTCCTCTCGTAGTCTGTATCAATAGCTTGTTTTAAGCTTTTAGGTTTCAAAGCACTATTATTGAATATGTTTGTTTTGTTAAAAGTTCTGATTTAATATATTTACTTTGAAAAATTATCTCTTACAAAAAAAGTATATATTGTTTTTTTAATAAAAAATTACGAATTTAGGGTATTTTTGAAACATATTACCAATCTGGGGTGAGTAAGATGCCTAAAATGGGCGTGACTCATTCTGTCGTTAATTCCGTCGCTAACACTTCTGTCGTGTTAGCGACTGAAATAGAGACTGATTTTTAAAAAATGAAAATTTTTATTTTTTTTAAATTGTAAATAATTTTTTAATATAGAAATTATTTTAAATAAAGTATTATATTAAAAATTAGTTATATAAAAAATCCAAAAAATATTAAACAAAATCATATAAAAATTTAGAATTTATATTAAATAAAATAATATTAAAAAATATAGAAAATATATTAAATAAAATAATATAAAATTAAAAAATATACTAAATAAAGGTCTAAATATACTTTAAAATTAGATAAAAATAACAATTAATAATATTAAATAAAATTTATAAAAACAATTTTTGTTTTCGGATAATTATTATATTAATTCTTTTGCTTTAATAAATTGATTAAGTTAATCGTTAAAGAAAAAATGTTGACTATTAAGTAACGTGATGTGTCAGTGTATCACTGTGGCCAGTAAATATTATTGGTAACTAGATATTTAAATTAAATAAAATTTATTTATTTTGTAATCATAAAAAAAAAAGAATAGCATTAAATATGTGTATAAACTTCGAACGGTCATAACTTTTGATAGAAATGTTCAATTGAGACGTACGATATGTCAAAACCCTCGAAATTAAGAGAAGTAATTAAAAAAATAAAAAATAGCATCAAATTAACTAATTAAATAATTAAAAAAGTAGAAAAATAAGGAAATTTTTGGATGATTGAAGATTAAATCCTAATTTTGAGGTACTTAGAGGCCTTTTTTGGAAAAAAGAGTGGACCAAATCCCCTTCAACTTGCCGAGGCCTTCTTCTCTCAATTTCGAGCGTTTTGCCACAGGTTTTGCCTCAATCAGACATTCCAGTCAAAAGTTATAACCTTCCGAAATTTATATACACATCACTTCATGTATGCGTGACACGTGTCACCACGGGGTGAAACACTCCCAGTTTGGGTGTGACTACCCCCCTAGTCACGCCCATTTTAGGGGTGTTATCCCACCCCAGATTCGTAATATGTTTCCAAAAAGTCCCAAATTCATAATTTATTATTAAAAAACCAATATTTTGGTTTTTTTGCCCATTGCCTTAATCTATCAAACTTGAATCTTTGTTAGATTTATTCATACTCAGATCTTCTTCCCTTCCTAGCTAATATCTCTGTTTGTGTTAACAAAGGATCCCAAACTCGTCTTCGCCAAAACCCTCACACATCCTTCTATATTATTCTTGTGTGCTCTGTTTCTAAAAAATAAGTTCTCTATTTCTAAAAAATAAGTTCTCTATTGTAGCAATTATATTTTTCTTAAATTTACTTGTTAAGTGATGAGTGATGAAAGAATTTGAGTTGAACCTGTTACCCTTGGCATATAGTAAACTTCTACTGTGTTGTTTTTTTGAGGATTTATACTATGTTGTTTGTGCATAGCTACCTGCCTGGTGCTTTGGCCCATAATTCTCCTTTTTTTAAAATTAAAATATATATTTTCAAATAATTTAAAATAATGGCGCATGCAAGTCTCGAACTTGCGGCTTCACGTTATTAATACGACGCTTCAACCAACTAAATTAATAGGTCAATTATACTATAAAAACAATTAATGTTGATACATATAACGCTAAATTTTTTAGTGTATATTTAATACACATATAAGTTTACATAATAAATTTTGTAATAATTAAAGTATTTTTTACATATAAAAATCATAGATTTAAATAAAAATCATAAGTTTAATAAAAATTTGCAAAATTAATAAACTGTAAATACATATATAATTTTTAATTTAACCTATAAATACAAATATAATTTTTATTAGACCTGCAAATTTTTATTAAACTTATGATTTTTATTTAAAACTATGATTTTTATATGTAAAAAAATACTTTAATTATTAGATCAAAATTAATTGTTACAAAATTTATTATGTAAACTTATATGTGTATTAAATATACATTAAAAAATTTAGTGTTATATGTATCAACATTAATTGATTTTAGTATAATTGACCTATTAGCTCAGTTGGTTAGAGCATTGCGTTAATAATGTGAAGGTTGCAGGTTTGAAACATGCATGTGCCATTATTTTAAATTATTTGGAAATATATATTTTAACTTAAAAGAAAAAACTTACTTATGTATGAAGCCTGTAATAAAGTGAGGGTATTTTTGGAAATGCACTGTATTGGAATGGTGTATTAGATTTGTTTTGGGTGTATAAAGCTTCTCCCTTCTTGTTCGACTGCTCTACACCACTTCTTGTGTGTAGTGTAGGCCTTTTATAAAATCTTTAGCTTATCTAAAAAACTAAGTTGTTAATTATAAAAAAGGTTGTTGTGTTACTCAATACTCTTTGGAGTTACTTTTTGAACATATTAGTTGCTATTAGAATAATCACATTAAGTTTATGTCTACTAAGAAAGTATATTATTTTCATAAGTCATCTTTCCTAATTTGTCATTAATTTAATAATTAAAAATAATTTACACTAAATTTATGCAGCTTTAACAAGCAGGATTTAAAATGTGTATTGTTTTCATAAGTCATCTTTCCATAGTCTATCAAGTGCCTAGCCTGAAAGGAGTAGGAGGTTGCTACTCTGGCCTGGATGATTCAATATCATTTTCTAACTGCTTGTTTTTTCGACATTGATGTTAATATCTATGTTTTGGGAACTCAAGGATATTTTTCTTTATATTGAAGGCTTGTGAGTTTGAAGGCTTATAAGTTGTTGGGTAAAATCGGAGCACGATCGTACCCTGTAAGGACCTAGGATGATTCAGAAGGACTCTTGAGCGGATCCGGAGGATCAGT